>JAAGKR010001482.1:0-117995 GCA_011419295.1 Clarias macrocephalus
GTTTGGACACACCTTCTCATTCAAAGAGGTTGAATTTGTATTATGGCAAGAAAAAAGCAGCTAAGTGAAGTAAAAAACGAGTGGCATCATTACTTTAAGAAATGAAGGTCAGTCAGTCAGAAAAATTGGGAAAACTTTGAAAGTGTCCCCAAGTGCAGTCACAAAAACCATCAAGCGCTACAAAGAAACTGGCTCACATGCGGACCGGCCCAGGAAAGGAAGACGGAGAGTCGCCTCTGCTGCGGAGGATAAGTTCATCCGAGTCACCAGCCTCAGAAATCGCAGGTTAACAGCAGCTCAGATCAGAGAGCAGGTCAATGCCACACAGAGTTCTAGCAGCAGACACGTCTCTAGAACAACTGTTAAGAGGAGACTGTGTGAATCAGGCCTTCATGGTAGAATATCTGCTAGGAAACCACTGCTAAGGACAGGCAACAAGCAGAAGAGACGCGTTTGGGCTAAAGAACACAAGAAAGAACACAATAAAGAAAACTTGCTGAATGAGAAGGGGTGTCCAAACTTTTGCTCTGTACTGTATACATTTGGGTCTACGTTAGTATGTACTGTATTTATACAAGGGGCATTTAAATCAAACCGGGACTTTTGATTGTGCAGAATAACAGAATACCTTTATTTCTCTATATAATCCCCGGCTACACTAATGCACTTATCCCAGCGTTTCACTAGTGCTTGGATACCAGCAAGTTTTCTCAGTAAGCCAGAGCCATGATCAGTCTACCCTCATCACGCCTGAATCGATGGCCTTCCAGGAACTCCTTTAATGGCCCAAAAATATTGAAATGGCTTAGAGCAAGGTCATGTCATGGGGGTGTGGCAATACCTCTCAGCCGAGTTCCTGTAATGTGTAAGTGGTGTTGGTGAATGATCGTGTGTCCAATTAACACAGAAAGATGCACCTCTTCCGCAACTTGGTTCTGGTCCCGCTTCTGGTTGGAGATCTTATCACATGGATGCCCCATGTCTCTCTTTGGAATGCGTCCGGTGTCTGGGGACGGTTTCACTCTACTATGAAGACGGTTCTGGCCTCAACTGATGTTGACAGCTGTTTCTCTGCAGACTTGGCTACAGTCGCTCGATAGTTCATGACTGGATTTTCCTACAAGGCTACCTGAGCCTCCAACAATGAACTGGACTCCATATTAACATCAGTTATCATCTGTTAACAACTGTTATACTGAACTGCCTGCCACCTAACACTTTTGATTGTGTAAAGCTGCTTTGGGGCGATGACAATTGTTAAAAGCACCACACAAATAAAATTTTATTGAATTGAACTTGGTGACAAGTTATCTGTTGATTTTCAAGGATCAAGTGTGGATCCACTTGCTGGACGTTCACAGAAACGACTGCACCTAGACCGGGATCGTTGTTCACAGAACACTGTACAGATAATTTCCTGTGGGTCTCATCACCGTACTGTACCTGAAGTCTTCTGTAAATGTCAATCAGCTTTACACCTTCTTTCATGATAAATTTCATCCCAAGTTCCGCTTAGACTTGAACACCCCTTGTACAGTCAGCAGTGATGTGCTGATATCCTACAATCCTTAATAATAATAAAAACATTATGAAAGCAAAGGCGTAAAAGTATTAATGCATCATGAATCTTCATGTGCTCAATGCTGCCTAAAAGTTCTAAACATTTTCTACAGGCTGTTAAAACTTATCAGCGTTTATTTAAGCTCTTACACTGAAAAATAAATTCGACACGACTGTTCTGTAGCTCCAGACGCCGCGTTGTCGATCTTCGACCTTTAGCCGGCGTAGTGCGATTGTTTGCATTCTTTCCGTCACAGCGTGTACAGCAGGGGATTTGAAGGTTTTCTTTGTCAAGCTGTTCGATTCCTCAAACCAGACCCAGCGACTTGCTCCTACGACGCCTCCGTGCCTTAAGCTGTCCAGTTCCTGACCTCCTGCTGTTTACTTTGCATCGCGATACGTCCAGCGCGTTCCGGAGTCACTTCGGATACACCAAGCTTGTAATATGTTGACTTCCTGTCCAGTCTCGCTGTTTGTTTTTTTGTCGTTGTTTGGTCCAAGATGGCTTTTAGTGATCCTCGAAACAAATATTTTACAGAATTTTGTTCGTCAGCACCTTGGGCAGACGCCGGACAGCGATAAGCCACGCTTCAGCAGTCGCTTTTTCAGTGTAATCTGTATGCAGTTGATAGGTTTAGGAAAGAATTCAGAGTTTAGATTAGATTCAACTTTAGTGTCATTGTACAAAGCCAGTGAAGTGCAGTTGGTAAAATAAAGTTTTTTTTTTTTATAGCCTCTAGACAACCATAGAACGTCTTTATGGTCATTGGAACATGTGGGATCCAACATACTGTAATTAGGTACTTTACACACATTACACAAGATACACAAATTACATTTTACACACTTAACATAAATTACATGAGAAACAGTTACGCATATTGCAAAAAAATATACGCTTTTTAAAATATAAATTTACTTTTCCTTTCTTTTATTGCACATAAAATGAATAAGTGATATAAAAAAATGTATAGGTAAAAAAATAATTATGATGCAACACTTACAACACAACACAATTACAGTTTGTGTAGAATTTTACATTTATACGTAACATTAGTCTGTTAGATAAACATTATATTCAGTTCACTTTTTTTTCCCCTTATTTTCTTGTCCGATTTTCTCCCTAATTTAGTTGTAGCCAATTCCCACCACTCCTCTCTCACGTCAAGCTTCAACTATCCACCTGGGAAGGCAAAGGCTATCATGTGTTTCCTCAGAGACACGTGACGCCAGCCAATCTCATCTTTTCAAACTGCTTGCTCACACACCATAAGGAGCGACTTAACATACTCGAAGAATCGCACTATCCACTCCGATATCTTCTTGTGATTGATGTGAGAGCACCGCATCCCTTTCTTCACGAGAGAGCTCAGCCATTCAGCTCTCTCTAGGCCCCCCTGCCGCGGGAGGCTACTGCATCGTCCTGCACGCTAGGATGAGCTCGTTAATGCTGCGCCACAGATTTTGTGCAAGTTGTTCTTTCCGTAGTTTTATTTTCAGTTTAATTTGTTTCTCATGCACAATCTCTGAATATCACTTAAGTCCGTGTTTATGTCCAGTTCTCATGATGTAGTGATTTCTGGGCTAAACAATGCATTTCCTCTACTCAGTCCCACAAATCACACGTCCATCGTTAGAGCTGCTCAGCGTCTCTTTGTTTGCCTGCAGTTATCGTATTTTCGTCATGTTTTCAGCATTCCTTTTTCGCTGGCAAAAATACACATGCTCATTCTCTAAACAACTGAGTGGCTGGAGGTCATCTTGACTGTGACATCTGTAGCAAGACAACAGGCCTGAAAACTCTCTCACACACACACACACACACACACACACACACACACACACACACACACACACACACACACACACTCTCTCTCTCTCGCTCTTCCACTTAATGATGATGAAGAGCTGGGATAGTTGATCACTTTGTTACACTCCCCACTAAAACAAAACTCCGCAGCATCTTTTGTAATGTTAAGGGTTAATCCTCAGAAGCAGGGAGCAGCGCTAATCACATCGGTTCACGCGACTCGGAGAGCAGGACACGGCTCTTGGTTTATCTTTCCTCCTTTGATGCCTGGGTTGCCGAGGACATCGTGTCCAAAAGTTAATGGCTCGATGTACATGCAGCATTCCAGACAGCGCAAAAGCAACACAATCTCTTTAAACAAGCTTTCAAAAGCCGAAAGAACCATCAGTGATGGCGAGGGAAAGTTCAGGAAGAATGCATACATCTCTGTACGGCTTCACTTTTGTCTGGGGATTGCTGTCTAATGCAAAAACAAAGCATGACTTTTAAAATACTGCTCATCACGCACGCTCGGGAGTGGAGCGGTGGCTGATTTCATTTAAAATACGGAATTTTGGAAGTAAGTGGATCTTCTAGAGTGCTTGCATTTGATATCAAAATGAGCTCCAATAAGTTTGAACCCTTGTACTAGTAAAAAGTAAGTTTTTACTAGTAAGTTTTGTTCTGTACATACATCTGTTTGTACAAGTCTTATGCGCATCATAACTCGGGAGTAATCACCCTTATGTAGGGCTCACTTTGATTTACAAATGATGTCACAAGAGGACATTTTTGTTTTATGCCAAATAGAAAACATATAAAGTATTCCAGACTTTTCCTGAATAATAATAAAGACAGATTTTTTTTTTATGTTTGAATATAAAAAAATTACTTGGAACACCTTTAATCGTACCATATTTTGCTACTTTTTTAACAAGTTAACTATGTTTTCAGAGCTTCCCCCAAAGTGTGTGTTTATTAAAATTCATAAGTAAATAATAAAAATTACAAGATGCTCGTATTTTCTTAATCAGTAAATAATTTCCATTTGAGACGCAGCTCATGACAAAACTCATTGTGACATCAGGCGTTTTTAAAAAGACCCGGATCACTTCAGTGTGTTTAACATCGATGTGCATAAAATCTCTAGGTATTTTAGAGTTTAACTTGGAAACCCGACACACACTGCCTGCAGGGCGCTGTTTTTATTTTTACAGACATACTGTACTACGTCTCCTCTACCAAAAGTTCCAGGAGTCTCTCACATGTTACTAGCGGATTCAGAAATAGATTTTTGTCTTTTAAACTTTTCTTTTCTCCATTATTTTAGTGTCCTGCAGCATCATGGCAAAATCATCAAAAAAAAGAAAAGAGGCAAAGTGAGCTTTACGCCAAAGGTTACGCGCTCCTTTCATAGAATCAGTTATATTGCTCGCCGCACTGCTTGCAACAGCATTTTTTTTTTTTAAACTGTTGCCTATGTTGTGTTTAAAAGCATCATTTGTCCAATAGCATTTGTTAACTAGATGCTAGATTATGTTTTTTTCTATGCCTCATTTTAAAAGCAGCAGGCAGAAGTGTGGTGGAGCGATTAGGACATAATAGCTGTGCGATGTTTCTCGAACCTGCATCAATATTACCACACTTGACTTCCCCAAATCACTCCTCCTTCTTTGCTCCCTTCTTTGCAGGCGTGTTTCATCTTATCATCTGTGACTGTGGATTTCACCCGTGGTTTAGAGGGAGATGTGGTAAAAGACACAGACAATGAGAGACAGAGTGTCTCCGTTTGGTGCTCTGTAAAGCTGAAAGGAAATTCAATAATCGGCTTCAGGTTGAAGAAAGACGTACAGCCAGAAAAAATACTTTCTGTGTCAAAGCAAAATTGTATTATTAATAAAGCTGTCGTAATATCAGTGCGTTATATTGTCTTGGCTAAAGCAGTACTGTGATACACATACGGACGATTGAAAAATAAACTGAACCTGTTTTGGGAGGTACGCCTGTTCTGACTCACTCACGTGTTTTTCGTACACGTCGAGAAAAGTGTAACCACCGAGACTGATGGATCGCTCCGAAGCCGTTGGCAGACGCACAATGTTTTTCCTCTTTTCACCCCAAGTTCTCGGACTCGTTGCTTCGGCGAGTCACAACACGCCGTGTGTTATGTTTGTCGGGTGATGACAAGCTCAGAAATGTCCTCATCATCATTATTATCATTTTATTTTCGTGTGTGTCATGTGCAGAAATTGGCCCCAGGGGTGAACCAGTTTGCCTACACCTGCGTGCAAGAGCACCCCATCTGGACCAGTCAGCAGTTCTGGGAGACCACTTTCTACTCCGAGGTGCAGAACCAGATCCGGGACCTGTACCTTAACACCCCAGAGGAGAAGCCTCTCATTACAGCCAGACTCAGGGTAAAGAAAAAAAATAAAGGAAGCGATATTGGATTTATGACATCATCATAAATAAATATTTCTAGACTCAAGGATTTGTATCTCACTGATAACGCTAATAAAATGTGCAACAAGTGACGATGCTCATAATCTAAAGGATTTAAGCTGGTGTACCTTTTATCTTGTATTCTTACTCAACACAGTCCTGTCCATACATTGAGAGCATTTCTTGTCCCCCACCCACCATTCCCCTGATCTTTCTTTCCGCTTCTGTTTTTTTTTTTTTTTTTAGGATCCCGTGTCCTCTTCAGCTCCGTCCTCTGGCCGTTCCGAGCGGACCGCTATGGATCTGGCGGCCGAGCAGCTCCGCACGTGGCCGAACCTCAGCAAGGAGAAACAGCTGGAGCTGATAAAGAGTGAAGAGAGCACGGTGTTCAGCCAGGCCATCCACTACGCCAGCCTCATGGTCTATCTGCTCGTGCCTCTGGACGCCAGCAAGAACAAGCTCCTCCGCACGACTGCACCCGGCGCCGACTGGGAGAGCGGCAGCAACAGCATCGTGACCAACAGGCAAGGCGGCGAGGGAAAAAAAAAAGGGGTGTTTTCATTTCTTCACTGTCGCCAGTTCTGATGCAAGTGTGTTAAAAATCTCCAGTCGCCAATTAAATAAAATAAAATCAATCCAAGCGTTGGTCCAGGGCAGCATCACGCTTCTTCTCCATTTGCTCTAAGCAAGTTGCCGACAGCTCCTGGGGGGCGTCCTCTCAGCACGACGCTCATTCTTGAGATCCCCGTCTGTGCCATATCCTCTCCGCTTCCTCCAGCTGTCTCAGCAGAGCGGGAGAAATCTTCTGATGTTCTAGCTCAGCGCACAGCCAGTGCTCAGGCGCAACCAAAAACAACAATACCGGCGAGCTTTGTACTCGCAATAATATAATACCTGCTACTTTTAGTGGAATGTTATGTATAAAGTGAGCAAAGACAAGCCAAATGGATATCACCGGAGCTGGCTTCATTTTATTTATTTATCCTTTCCGCCGTATCCGTTTCTCGCCAGGCTGCACAGTAGCCCTTTGAAAAACACATTAGTTCCTCGTTCACACCGGGAGTCCTTAACGCTCTTAGATTACTCCTGTATCAGAGCCTAAAGCCCAGACGTGTCCGATACATCACTCCCTCAATATGCTAACATTTCCCATGTAAACCTGGGAAAGTCATTCATTCGTGTGAATTTCTATCCATGTGTTTAGTCACGTAGTCAGTTTCTGTTCCCTGATTAAAATAGTATTACTTTCCTGTTACACTTTGGCGTGGGTTTATACGCCTGGACAAATTACCTTTAATCTGTACACAGGTTAAAAAAAATGTTCCCCTTTTTTATGGCTTTTGCTGTATTATTGAGACGAAACCATTACGAGGAGGAAATAGTTGGTTACACTCTAAGCCCTGGGGTTTAAAGAGTGTTTACAGTTCAGTCATAAAAATCAAAATACTAGATAGAGGCTAACACTCTATCTGCGCCCCACATCGTACGTCATATAAGCCTGACAAAGCCACAGTATAAACCTCTCATGTGCCATCAGTGTTGTTCCTGTGATTGCTGTCATAGTGTTGGTCTTTTTTTTTTTTAATGTTATGGGGATGTTATGACAGCTGTAATAATGCCGACAAAATAGGTGTTAATGTTCACCCGCAGTTCAACACAGTCAACCCAGAGCAAGCTTTTTTATTTTTTTTATTTTTATGTGCCTGGAATGAAACATGTGGAGGAGCTTTCCTAACATCAGTCATAAAACCCTTACCATATTCTCCTTAACTGCTATAATGCTTACTATATATACACATGTACTGTACACGCTGTTTATGATAATAACTATAGAACTATCATAACAGTTACAGGAATGCTCATCTTATTCAGAATCATTTACAAGAAAGCGTTCTCAGTCAGGACGTGGTGTTGAGTTTTTTTTTTTTAGAATAAGAATAGTTTTAATATATAAGTGTTCTCCAGCACACTCAGTAAAACCTAACATCTGTTTTACTTATAAAAGTGAACAGATCCGTCATCTGACACGACTGATTACTTTCAAGCAAAGAGTTTTCACACAAAATATTGACTTTGTATATTTTATGAATCTTCAGTGTTCTTTTATAAGAGTTTCTTTCATGTGGAAATGTTTTTTAAAAGAATATTTTCTTATGACATTTTTTTTTGGATGTTGCACTGAAAGTAAAACAGTTGTTAGGTTTTACTGAGTGTGCTAGAGAACATGCCAGGGTTCTTCTGCTAACTGTGTCACACTCGCGCCTTGCTAATTTCATGCAAAACCCCGGAGCCGATGTTAGTTTTTTTTATTTATTTATTTATTTATTTTAATAATTGGTCTGTCGTGATATAGTATGTTGCCTTTTTTAAGGCATACGAATATTCTTCTGTAATGTTTTTTATTTGGACATAATAATACAGATATGATGGACATGTATAATAACATTTGAACTAAAGATAATATGGTGATAAAAATAAGACTTTTGCAGAGTAACATAATTTTTTAATGAAAAACTCCATAGATGAAAGCAGTACCTAAATGACAGACTAAAAGTTTGTCCTGTTTTTATAAGAATATGCAGTTGTTGACAAATTGTTGTAGATTAATATTAAGGAAATATCATTCATTTAATTTATTTCATAGTTTATCAGTTCAGAAACGGGTGCAGATGATCAGGCCGGTGATTAGTGTACTGTACTGCTGATGCTGAATGCTGAGTGGTTGGAACATATTTTTAATGTGTATTTTAGGTCTGTCAGAGTAAAACATTTTTTACCATTAAACATTTTTTTCAACATTAATTAATCCACATTTAATTTAATTTGAAGAAAATTGGGCTCAAGACATTTGCACAGTACTGTATAGCACAGCTTCTGCAGAGAAGACCAACTGCTTCCACCTCCTGCAAATACTCACATTTTTCAAGTGTATCGCGTTCGCTTTGTTCAAGTTTTGGAGAAATACTGCCACCTGCTGGACTGGAGTGTGGCGCAGGAGAAAGATTATTAGACATGACATTTAAGCAAACAATGCACGTTACACAGTATTGCAGTGCTTATGTTAGTACTTTTCCATTCATTAACCCCTTTAAGAAATTTCAGACAAATCATAACTAAACATTGGTACTAGTGAAGTGAGTTCAAATGAAACAGTGCTTCCCAAAGTACGGCTCCTGCAGGTGGGCCGTAAGATGTTTTTTGTATCAAATAAATAAAATTGATTGACTTTCAAATTTAGTAATTAGATATCTTGGTCATGTCTAATAAGTAATTAGTTATCTTAGGGTTAGTGATTAAAGGTTTAGGTGGAACGCAAACTGGGCCTCAGCCTTGTTCATTTTGGAAATGACTGGAACAGAAACAATTCGACAGGCCACCTGTCACTCTAATGATACATTGTTATTAAACGTGTGATGCACATCGTGTGTTTTGCTTTACAGCATCGCCGGCAGCGTCGCAGAAAGCTTCGACACCGAGAGCGGATTCGAAGACTCGGAGAACAGCGACATCGCAAACTCGGTGGTGAGGTTCATCGCTCGGTTCATCGACAAGGTCTGCACCGAGAGCGGGGTCACCCAGGACCACATCAAGAACCTGCACAGCATGATTCCAGGTAGGAACTAGTTAACTACAGGGGAAGATGCTAGTCAGGCATAATGATCAGGTTGTTCAGGCTTAGTGCATGGCTGCAACATAATAAACTGCAACATAATAAACAAATGTGCAATATATATACATATATCTGTTGTGTGTGTTTGTTTAGGCATTGTGGCTATCCAAATGGAAACTCTGGAAGCTGTGCATCGGGAAAGCAGGAGGCTTCCACCCATTCAGAAGGTGAGCACATGGGGTTCAAGTTTGCTTGTGTGCACATACACAAGGTTTGCAATACTAATCCTTGCTTTGTCACACATCCATGTTTTTTTTTCTTCCTCTCTTCTGAATCTTCGAGATCTCTGGTTTAAATTTCTGGATTTATTTCATGCCTGAGCGAGCATGCAGTGCACTCTGCATGGGGGAATATGGGCCAGGTTTTTTTCTTTTAACATTTTGCAGGTCATAAAAAGTTAGGAGCTCGGTTCATGTTAATACACTTAACACAGATCAGCGAGAGGGCATTAAAACAGACACGACATCCAGCAGGAGAAGATACGTTGTATGAACCGGCCACGCACATTCACTCAGGCTTGACTTTGCACTATGCACTACACTCAGGATGGTCGGGTTAAAGAAACATAATAAGTGTTAGGCTGGTGAATTAATTTTCCTATAACAGCACATCTCAAGTGTTTTATTCCTGTTAGCGACTTTTTGACACTTTATATCTATTTTTATTCAATTATTGCACAGCTTAAGCTTAAAAATGGCTGCTGTAGAGGAAAATTAATCAACACAGCTGTGTTGGAGTGTAACACAACAACAGTAAATAATCATCAGTATCATTAGCGTGCTCTGATTTTTCCCCTTCTGACCTCAGAGAGCTGTTCTGTGATGAACAGAGGAGAATGCATGATTGTCAGAAAGACATGTGGGTGTTGCAAGGCCACAGGGACTCGCAGCTCGTGTGAGCTGAGTGAAAGAATGACCTCGGTTTCCTCTGTGTGATGTCAGAGCGGTCAGAGGTTCCTCCAGGGTTCCTGTCCTCATCTCTCCACTGGCCTCACAGACCCACAGGGAGCGCCGACCCTCGCGCTGGGTTTCAACCAAAAAAAAAAAAACCCTGATCTTTTACAAGAGAAGGTCTTTCTTCCTGATAACCCTAAAATTCTTACCATAGACGAGAGCCTGGTTTCACAAACTAATCACCCTTTCGCTCACATGTTTCTTAATGAGCTGGACACGGACGGAGCGAGACGAGCTTGCCAACTCCCGAATTCTTTGAGCGATCCAGATCTTCGTAAACATAATCGGATGGTTTGAGTGACATTATTATTTACAGACAGCAGAGATCTTAACAGCAGAGGCGGCGTACTAACAACCCGACACTGTTTACATGCAATCAGATCGAGTCGTGTTTATAAACTTGCGAATGTAAAGTTGTCATTGTTTGCAAACCATTAACCCCGAGCAGGAACTCCTGGTCATGGTGTCTTTTAAAGCAGAACATTTTGTCCATTTCGAATACGGGTGAAGTCGTCGTCGAACTCAGCAGTTATTCAAGCACTGGCTAAAGATAAAGCTGTGAGAATTAGGGGAGGATTAGCCGACTACGTCACTATTGACGTTTTATTCGCAATATCACTTCAGATGCCTTTATATCTATGAACAGAACCCAATCACATTTCTTGCTCCAGTACTTCTTAGCTTTTTATTATCTAATTATGACTCTCAACAAGTTCACCCTTTCTTTTTTCACTTGTCCAAAATCAGGCTTTCTCAAAGTACAGTAGGTGTAACTCGATTTTACAAATGAGGGTTGTGAAAGAAACACATTCACAATCCCCCCTTTTGTTTCATTTGTTTCTTTTTTTTTTTTGTATTATTATTATTTTAACAAACTTTCCCATCGAGTAGAACACAGTGATGATCTGTTTCAGTGTATATGGATTATTTGATAAATACTAAGTAAGTCAATCTTGACATCAACTTCAAAGGAAGAACAACAGCTTAAGGAGATGTGTCTGTGTGTGTGTGTGTGTGTGTGTGTCTGTGTGTGTGTATTTTCCACAAATAAAATGAATAACTTTTACATCTTGCTTTCATTAAAGGCTCGAACGCTCTTAAGTACCGTGATCTTTTTTCGAAACAAGGTTATCATTACGATAATATTTGTGTCCATCCCCGCAGCCAAAGATCCTCCGTCCCACGATGCTCCCCGGAGAGGAGTTAGTAACCGAGGGGCTGCGGGTGGTCCTGGACCCCGACGGGCGCGAGGACGCGACGGGCGGACTGCTAGGAGGCCCTCACATGCTCCCGGCAGAGGGAGCGCTCTTTCTCACCACCTACCGTATCATCTTCAAAGGCGCTCCCCATGATCCTTTAGGTACTGTAAGATAAGAGGCAGCACTCACGAGCTGCTCTCTTATCGGGTTTCGCAACAATGCGCACTTAGTGCACTGATTATCTTGACAGTAGCACCATGTTTAGAACATAACACTGATTACTTACTGCCTCGTTGTATCTTTATACTGTAACGCTTGGCAGTCTCAGCCTGAGAGTTCTGTCTCTGTGTGTGTGTGTGTGTGTGTGTGTGTGTGTGTGTGTGTGTGTGTGTGTGTGTGTGTGTGTGTGTGAGCAGTCGGCGAGCAGCCTGTGATTAGAAGTTTTCCAGTGTCCACGTTGACTAAAGACAAAAAGATCACAATTCAGAACCAGCTCCAGCAGAACATGCAAGAAGGCCTGCAGCTCAGATCTGCCTCCTTCCAGGTATTACTGTGACTGAAGTGTTTTACACAAATGGTTTTCAGGTTAAAACAGCCAAAACATATATTTTTGTGTGTGTGTATGTGTTAATGCCCCATCTGAAATATTCCTCAGATAATTTATTGACTCCCTATGTTTCACTCCTTTTTCAAATACGCCGTTTCGGTGTCTGTGTAAGTGGGCAACCGTTGAACCCCCTCCAGAGAACATCAGAGCTGAGCAGCAACCTGGTGGATCTTCTTATATGATGTCACAATAGGGGAAAACTCTAATTGGCCTTATAATGACAAAAAAGGATTTATTTTTTTTTGTTGTTATTTTTTGTGAAAAACCTGACATGACTAAAAATAAAATTTTGCATAAAATGTCCCTTCAGGGATTCCACAGTTTAACCATTTATTCAGCTTTATAATCTAAAAATTTTATACTTCGGCTTATATGTACAGTGTGTGTATACATACCAGTCAACAATTTGTACACACCTTCTAATTCAATAGTTTGAGATTTATTTTTTTACATCCTTGAATGATGCTGAAGATTTCAAAACTGCAAAATAAAACATATTGCATTAAAGAATTCAGCAACAACCACAACAGTCAGTTGTTTTTTTAAGACATAAAGGTCAGCTGCTCTGGATCAGTCTTTGCAAGAACAGTGCACCATGCGTCAAGCACCATGCAGAAACGGGCTCTTATTCATGTAGAGTCACCAGCCTCAGAAATCACTAATTAACAAACAGCACCTTAGATTAGAGCCGCTATGAAGCTTTACAGAGCAGAAGTAGCAGATATACATCTCAATATCAACTGTTCAAAGGAGATGATTACATATTTTGAACTCCTTCAGGATTGTTTTACAGTGTAAAAAGAAATAAAAATCAGGAACGACCGTGGAGTAAAAGGTGTGTGCAAACTTGCGTGCGCTGTCTATATTAGATTGTAAAGAATATTTTAATGATTTTTTTTATAAAACCCGGTAATTTTTTACTATTGATCTAAAGGGTGCCAATATTTCTGTGTTTAAGTGTGTGTGTGTGTGATGGTGGAATAACTGACAGCATTATGAAACTATTTTGTTTGTGCATTAGACGCACTGGAAATGATCTGCAGATGATCGAACCGCTCTGCGATTATTACGGTGGTGAAATGTACATTTCGGTCTGATGTGGCAGTTTTTAAATTTTTTTTTATTAATGTATTTTCATGCTGCGTATAAACCGAGCAGCAGACCCACATGTGTTGTGTTCTTCATGTACTATAAAGATGTTATGGCTCATTCCTATCTCTTTACTAACATGTGTTATATAACACTGTGCTTTATATAAAAAAATTTTTATATTCATTTGGGCCTCTTTGCCCATCTGTGAATGTGCTCGCAGTCGTGCAGTGCAGCGCTGTGACAGTCTGGGACGCATTATTAAACCTTTATTAAGCGCAGCAGTCCACTGGGGGTTTTTCCGTACTGTCAGAGCATCACCATGAAGAACACAGAGGTTGAAATGAAAGGGAAAGTAGATACAAACAAAGGCCACAAAGGCCCCCTAACCCTGCCCTAAGATATTCTCCACGCCCACTGCCCCAGGGGGGAACAAAACCCACGCCAAACCGACAACATGCATTTTAGAGCTCTCGAGCCAGGCCTGTTGTACATCTCCAAAAATTTCCATTGATTATTTGCAGATTGTTTGATCCGTATGGTGTGCTGGCTCCGGCCGAGAAATATTTTGGCAGTAAACAAGCTGATAAATCTCACTAAAGCAATAGCTCATCGAGTAAGAACGCCTGTAAGCCCCGAGAGGAACTGATCATCCGATGCGATTCCTTTCAGCTGATCAAAGTGGCGTTCGATGAAGAGGTGACCTCCGAAATGGTCGAGATCTTCAGGAAGCACCTGCAGAGGATCCGTTACCCACAATCCATCTTCAGCACGTTCGCCTTCGCGGCTGGACAGACCGCGCCGCAGCTCCTCCTGCCCAAGCAGAAGGAGAGGAACACGGGTTTACGGTCAGTCGACGTTTTACTGTCTTGCAAAATCATGAGATTGTAGAAAGCATTACCAAAAAGACAATAAGATTCTTTCCTTATCTTTGAGTCATGTGTGAAAATTATTCCTCATGTCCACGCCCATCACTCTGGAAAAGTGTCAGTCTGCTCTCATCAGACCACATGACCTTTTTCCATCGCTCCAATGTCCAAATCTTTATGCTCCCTACTTAGCAAAACTAAGTCTTTTCAGTGTAGCCATAGTGAGACTAATCAGAAATGCTCGATGCACAGAAATTCTCACTGTTAAATTTCCTGCTGATTTTTTTTCTTTTCTTTTTAAAGCATCATTTGTACCAGATAAGTATTACCCGCAGAGGTTGTCTGTGATCCCAGTCGTGTGGGAATCGACCACGTCTGTAATTTGTAGAGTAAAAATTCCCCCGCAAATGACCGACCATATTTAGCCGAACGCCGTGATAATATTAGTCCTGCGTGAATCAGCATGTCTGTAATTTGGCCAGGATTTGCCAGGGTCCTATATCATTTTTTTTCAAGATTTTTGTTTTCTGTGCCTTTTTTTCCCACTTCTTCGAAGAATATAGGCTGCGTTGGAGTGTTTTGAAAGTATTTTGAGTGCCGGGTCCGGTATCGCTTTACACAATACAACAGTACGATGTCTGAAAGAGAAAAATCATGAATAGGGCTTTATTTGTATTACATGTAATATTATTTGTAATATAAATATAAATCCAGGTTTTAATAATGTGTCGGACAGCTTTCAACCCCATTCTTGTCATTTCAGCTAAAAATGTCCTCAGTTCTTTTCTTTGCTTGGTGAAGCCCAATAATTTGTGCATAATAATAATACACTAGTAGTACAGAAAAGATAAAACTCAGACAGTCTTGAAAAGAGTAAGACCCCTGAAAAGGTCAAATGGGAAAAGGCTGTGCAAAAAGGTTGCGGTTAATTTTTCCTCCACAGCAGGTTAATCTAGGTAATCTAATGCTTTGAAACTTTCCATGCCTTTGAAGCCCAAGCCCCAAAAAACAAAAAGAGGCAGTGATCTTTTCTCTAAAAACAAACAAACGGAAGCTCAGAGTAGATCTTGCTTTTGTCATTTTTCTTAAATTTTGAATTTAACACGGAAAGAAAACTAGTTGTTGTTTTTCACAGCACGCTCTCCAAAACCATCGTGAAAGGAGCGAGGAGAGCAGGCAAAATCACCATGGGTCGTCAGTCCACGATGCAGAAGAAAAACGAAAAAGGCTCGCGCATGACCTGGAACGAGGATGACGACATCTCAGGTGAGTTGTTCTTGTGGGATTGCGGGTAGAGAACATGGAGTCATGGAGTCTTGTTAGAGGTCACGACCCAAGGTATCTGTGTGTGCTGCAGTATCGGACGACGGCGAGCCGCCCTCCAACAGCACTCTGAAGGCCTCGGACAAGTCCACCATGGAGCAGCTGGTGGAGCGCGCCTGCTTCCGGGATTACCAGAGACTGGGTCTGGGCACCATCACCGCCAGCTCCTCGCGCTCCAAAAGCGGAGAGCAGTTCCGCGTGACGGCCGTCAACAGACTCTACTCGCTCTGTCGCAGGTCAGATATCACTCATCTCGCTCCGACCTTGTGGATTAAACACAGGAAATTATTATCCTTTCTAAAAGCTTGTCATCAGTCAATAATACTTAGTAAGAGTCAGTGAAAATGTAAACGTTGCTTGGTAAAACAGAATCCCTCGGATTTCTTGATGCTTCTGAAAACTGTATGAACACGGTACAGTATATTTATACTACATTTCAATATCGTTAACAATCCTTCAAGCAAGAATGTACACATCACTCTGTTATTACTTTCAAAGTTTATCATCGTTTGGATGCTTACATTGAATTCCTTAGCACAACGATGTGAAATCTTTAATTATAATAAATCTACGTGGTGAATCTGTTGACACTTCAGCAAGTAGAAAGCTGTTTAAAATATCAATCTTAGATCTTAGTGCACTGTGGATCTTCGGTTCCTAAGAAGGTTATTTGCTAATAAGCCAGTTAGCCTTTGTCTCTTTAGAAAAATATCCTCTAGCGCGTATTGATGCCTGGGTTTAAATGCCTGACCCTGATTATGTTCGTTAATGACTTCCAGTCCCAACAGTGCCACTTTTCAGAATGTAACCTCTAATTTAAGTGAAGATAAACCATGTTGCGCACCAAATACTGTTTATCCAGCTGTGTCGTCCAGGTGTTTCAGCGTGTGATGTCTTTTTGTAACGGACGCACTTTGTATTTTCTGAAATAAGGTTTTGCTCCTGGCCTGAAGGAATGTCTGTCTGTCTGCACAACATAGACCTGATTAGGATTTAATTCATGGGAGCACTGAATAACACACACAACAAATCGGTCATAAAGACGCTTTCTACGAGTGGTCATTAAATCACACACAAATCTACAAATCTGTTCAGAACCGTTATTATTATTATTATTGTAACACAAGGGACGTTCAAGTCAAACTTGGACTTATGATGACTGGTGAGTGAAAGCGTAAAAACTGTTGACCTTTACGGAAGACTTCAAGCACAGTAGTGTAACTCTTAGCTACAATTAAACACTCAAATGAAAAAGTTTTAAAGAAGACAATACGTTCGTGAGCGATGAAGTGGAACGCTTGACCTTTGAAAACTTGCAGAAGAGTTGCATCTGTCTGTGAGAACCGCATATGCAATTATACACCAGCACAGGAACTTGGCTGAGAGTTATTGCCACAGTTATCAGTTCCTGCACGGTCCTAACCTCAATCCAAACCATTTCCCCACGTTTGGGCCATTAAAGGGGTTCCTGGGAGGCCGGTGTATCCGTATTCCCATGATAATGAGCCTCATTATGGCTTCAGCGTACTGAAAACTTTCTACATGGGCTCCAACCGCTAGTGGAACACCGGGTTAAGTGCATTATTGTAGCAGAGGATTATGTAGAGAAATAAAAGGGAGTTTTTCTGTAATCTGTTCAAAAGTCCTGCTTTGATTCGAACGCTCAGGGATTTTGGAGTAGTCAGGCTTTTTTGATAGATTAAGATCAGTTATGAACTCGAACTGTCCAGGTTTTGACGCACAAACACAAGGAATGCCTCATCCTGGCCAGATTTTCTTTTTTATAACAATGTTAAGCATTTATCTGAAAACGATCAATCTGCGCGAGTTATTGGCGAACCTAGTGAAAGTGAGTGAGAATGTGGACATGTGCAGTATTCTAGACTAATCCTAGCCAATCCGTCATCCTTGAACACAATGCAGTGCACTGCAGCGTAAATCTTTTACCTTGTTTAACCTTGTTAAGTTATTGTGTCATTCTGTTAAACATTTATTGAAATAAATGTCACCGTGCCCGTTTTTTTCCTTTTCCCCCCAAGAACATTTCATTGACTTATTAAAGGATTGGCTGTTTACTGTAAACGAAACCACTGGTTTGTATCTTTGTGTTTTTTTGTGCAGTTACCCCGGGCTGCTGGTGGTGCCCCAGTCAGTGCAGGACAGCAGTCTGCAGAAAGTCGCTCGCTGCTACAGACACAACCGGCTTCCTGTCGTGAGCTGGAAACATCCTCGCACCAAAGCCGTACTGCTGCGCGCCGGAGGGTTCCACGGAAAAAGCGTAGTGGGACTGTTCAAGTCACAAAACCCTTCCACTACAGGTGCTTAAATTCATTCCATGCCTTAATGTTTCATCTCACTCTTCATATAGATTCATTTAGGAGTACCGTCACTGGGCAAGCCTTGCACTCATCTTTCTTAACTAAAGACTTTATGTAAGGATTGAGCCAAAACCCCCAAAAGATGACACAAAAGTTTGACTATAACATAATATAAGGCATTTATAACAAAGCATTTTTTAAAAACAATATTAGAGAGATTATATAATGCTTATTTCAGAACCAACAAGATGATCCAGAATATAATTCTGCTATTACACCATTAAGGAATTTTCCTTAGTGGGTGGCACGGTGGTGTAGTGGTTAGCACTGTCGCCTTGCACCGCCAGGGTCCGGGTTCGATCCCCGGCCAGGCTCGATTCCCGTCTCTGTGTGCATGGAGTTTGCATGTTCTCCCCGTGCTTGGTGGGTTTCCTCCGGGTACTCCGGTTTCCTCCCACAGTCCAAAGACATGTAGGTTAGGCTAATTGGCGTTCCCAAATTGCCCGTAGTGTGTGAATGAGTGAGTGTATGTGTGTGTGTCTGTGCCCTGCGATGGATTGGCACCCTGCCATGTGCCCTAAGTCTCCTGGGATAGGCTCCAGGCCCCCGTGACCCTGAATACAGGATTAAGCACTATAGATGATGAGTGAGAGGAATTTTCTTTAACAGGGATCTACATTAGTTGTCTATAACACATTTATAGGCATTGCATAACGCTTCATAAAGCAATACTGGATAATTTATGCTTGTTAATGCTTGTTTCAAAACCCAAGAGATAACCCAGAATTTCAACTCTGCTTTTTTACTGGTAAGTAACACCTACATAAGGCATTTAGAACTTACTTATGAACACTGCACACCGATTTCATAAATCCATGCTAGCAAATTTATGTAAAGATTCTGTCAATGCCCGAAGAGACAACCCAGAAGTTTAACAAACAGCTTTTACACTGGAAAGCGTCATCATTGAGAGAGTACCTACTTCTGGCCTTCATAACATGCTCATAAGCACTGCATACAGTTAACTGTTTATAAAGCGGTAATTAAGGTTTTATATGAAGATTATCTCAAAACTCAAGCTATGACAAAACAGTTAAACTGTCCCTAAACGCTGGCATGTGACTTATACTGAAAGAAGTACCTCACACCAGTATCTCACAAAAGTAAGTACACCACTCACATTTCAGCAGCCAGTTTATTGTTATGTTCTTAAGTGACAATACTATAGAAATAAAAAATGGATTTACTTTAGAGTAGTCAGTGTGCATCTTATATAGCAGTACAGATTTACTGTCCTCTAACAATAACTCAACATACAGACTTTATTGTTTAAATAACTGGAAATGAAAATGCGTACACCCTCAGTGTCCATGTCCACAAAGTGTCCATGTCCACAAAGTGTCCATGTCCACTAAGTGTCCATGTCCACTAAGTGTCCATGTCCACTAAGTGTCCATGTCCACTAAGTGTCCATGTCCCATGTCCACTAAGTGTCCATGTGAACTATGTCCAAAGTGTGAGCATCAGTGTTGTCTAGCACCATTGCCCTTAATCCTCCTGAACATGGAAGTCACCAGAGTTGCACATGTTGTTGCTGGGATCCTCTTCCACTCCTCCATAATGATATCACGGAGCTGCTGGAAGTTAGACACACGGCGCTTCGCCACCCTCCGCTTAAGGTCGCCCCACAGGTTTTAATAGGATTCAGGTCTGGAGACGTACTCGGCCACTGACAAACCCCTGAACATGGTGAAGAGGAAATGTGACTCTGCATTTTTAAAGATGTACAGCTGTTATCATGTTTATAGGGTGTACTCACTATTGTTGCCAGCTATTTTGACAATAAAGGCTGTACAGTATGTTGAGTTGTTTTCAGTAAATCTATACTGTTACACATTGACTAGTCTAAAATATATCCAAGTTTCATTTCTATAGTATTGTCCTTTTGAGAAGATGTACAAAAATGTTTTTCCTGAAATTCGAGGGGTGTACTTACTTTTGTGACTGGGTGTACATTGGGTCTTCATACGTTTCATAAGTATGGCATAACTATTTTGGAATAATGGCTATAAAAAGCTGATATATTGCACCAAAATTTAACACAGAAAATTAATTTAAAGAGTACTTACACATTCATAAGCATTGCACAGGTCTTTTATAAAGCAGTGCTCAAGCATTGTTTTTAAGTCTTACATCAGAATGATGCAAAATGGCCAAGTCTGCTTTCACAGTGTCGACTCCATTCACTGGTCATTCATAAGCATTGCATACAGGATTATATGAAAAAACCTGTGACCTGATACAAAAGTATACAAATCTCTGCATTCACACTGGTGACGTGTACAGTACCTACATTTGGCATTCATTAGGCATTCATAAGCTTTGCATAGATCTTTAGTCATAATCTAAGATCATAATCTTTATGAGCAAAGATTTGTTTTCTGTAAAAAGAAGAAACCTCAGATATAATTGTGTTTCAAAACGTGTTTGTGCTTTTCTCTCTTTTTCTTTCTCCATCCCATTCTTGCTCGAACCTAACTACATCCCATTTCTTCTCTTTCCGTCTCTAGCGCCCGTCTCTTCATCCGAGTCGTCCAGTAGTCTGGAGCAGGAGAAGTACCTGCAGGCCATCCTCAACTCCATCCCCAACTACTTCAAATCCAACGGCAGCAACACGCTCTCCAACCGCTCCCTCATCGGCTTCTCTCCAGGTATCTCTCTCTCTCTCTCTCTCTCTCTCTCTCTCTCAAAACCACCAATCCTTTTTTGTTTTTTTTTTTCATGATAAGCCCCGAGCTCTGAGATGTTTGCACTTGTTTTTGGCTTTTTCAGTTGTCCCCATTTCATCCAATCTTATCTCGGGCTCCTTCCTCTCATTGCCCAATTTGTTATTTATATTTGTGGGTCTGAGCTGCAGAGGAACTCGAGCACAATGTGTGCACTTACATAAGAGGAACAGGACACAAAAAGGTCACCTCGAATCTGTCTTAGTGCTTAGCTCATTCAGAGAGAACGACCTGCATCATCAGCAAAGCGCCTCGCACATAATGGGCCTCATTTATCAATCTTTCAGTTTAGTCTTCTGTTAATGTAAACCAGAGGACTTGAAAACATTTCAATAACAACTAAGATAACTGAAGTTGCCTTTAAATGGTTAGTTGCGGTATATAATGCCCGGCCAAAACAAATAAAGCCACCACCTGGATTTAACTAAGAAAATATTTAAGAGCTGTTCATTGGATAATTACTGCAGTGATTAATGTGTTTCAACTGGCAACCAGTTATTTAAACCCTAACTGATGCAGTGAGTAGCTTCTTGTTTCTTACACACCCATGTCAGAAACCATATCCTGTGCTCGTGGCAAAGATGTTACTCTGTTTAAGAAGAGTCAAAATAATTGTCCTGCAGCAAGCAAAGAAAACAGCTAAGGAGATTTGCTGAAACAACTGAAATTGGGTTAAAAACTGTAAAATGCATTATTAGAACGTGGACACTGGACACCAGCGAGTCCAGACCTTGACCCCATTGAGAATCTTTGGGATGTACAGAACAGTAGCGCGTTTACCAACCACGCAAAGCACGCAATTGTGTGGAGCCCCCTACTGGCCACAGTGGTTAACTCATTTAATATTTGCTTTTGACGACATTTATTAACGTACACCCAGACACATACATAGAAAGGATTGAAACCAAAAGTAGTGAAGGCAGCTGTTTATGTTTTTCCAGATCACATTTTTACACCTGCAGAGATGTTGGACTGCATCTGCAAGGAGAATCTCTTGGCGCTTGATGACAATTTAAGCATTGCCTTGCGCTTACTGTTGACATTGCCTATGATTGTTGTCTCAGGAGGGAGAAGCTTTTCCACTTTGAAGAAAATTAAAGCTTACCTGTGTCTCAGGAACGACTCAATGGCTTAGCAATGATTTCTATTGAACAAAGAGTCAGAGCATCCCTGAACATGCAGGATATCATTTAGAATTTTGTTGAAGCCAAAACCAGAAAGGTTCAATTCAGCTGAAAGCACCAGATTTTTGAATATGCAAGACAACATACAAAATGAAGACTTTAGCTTAAGGTAAAACCAGGAAAAGACCTGTAATTTCTTACATCTAAAAGGATTCTGCATTATTTTGAATAAGGCAGTGGACAGTATTTTTTATTATTTTTTAAGCAAGAATTATGCCTAACTGTAGCAATTTTGTGTGCTGTTATGCAGTTCAAAGTAAAAATTTATCTGGTTTATATTTGTCTCACTCTTAAGTTTAAATACTGTGCAAATCAAAGGAAAATCTTAGTCAATGTTGGGGCATGTGGGTCCCAGGTCCTGACTTTGCTTGGGGCTGCCAAAATGGTAAATACGCCCCTGGTGCTGGAACAGGGTTTACACAGTGGACTGACTCACCAATCATCAGTATAAGATCTTGTAAAGACATTGGACAGAAATAGTCATCGCGTAAGCTTTTCGACACGATGCCACGGCCGCAATAAAAGCAAAAGGTGGTCCAATGAAATATTACTGTGTCCTATTTTTTATTTATTTTTTTTTTTGGCCAGGCAGTGTGTTATGGTGTTATACTAATGTTTTAATGAACAGGCATGAGAAAAATATGAGTTGAATAAAAGGGTAGAAAGGTTGGCACAACAAAAGAAAGAAAGAGGGGTGTAGAGGATGTAGTTCCTTACTGTTGGTGATGAAAAGTAGAAAATGAAATATACATGTTATTTTTTTCTCAGATAGTAGTTTAATTTTATTTATTTGTATTTATTTTTGAAAAAGGTGTTTTGTTCTTTTTACAAAACAAAGGCATAGGATTTTTTTTTCCCGAAGAGCTCGAATTTACCCAAATTAGGTAGAGTACTCGGTTATAAAATGTCTTAAAGACACACTTGGTTCTAGCATGAGTACGAGCCAGACTATTCCTGGAAAAGAAAAGAAGATGTTAAGCGATGGGAAAGTGAAAATAAAGCCCCAGATTAAAGCTTACTGAGTGCTGAGGGATTTAACACACAAGCATGTAGGCGGGTGATTATTTATTTAGCAGCTATACTTTTAAGATGACTCAAGACGTATCAAACTGATGAAATGAAAACTAAAGTAAAGAGTTACAGTAAATAAAACTTTCTCTTTTGGTTTCAAAATGACGCCTACAGAAATGGAGTTTTTCTTTTTTCTTTTTTTCTCCCCACAGAGACCCGCCTCATTTCATGTAGGATTATTGTTCATATTATATGCATATAAGTGTAACTGCACTCAAGATACAGTCTAGTTGCTGATAAACATGCCAGGGAGCCCCAGGATTCATTTTATCCACTCAGCCATGCTAATATTAATATTACAGTAGAAATAAGTGCATGCTCTCATGGGTCTTGTAGATCCTTCCCAACAAATCGAATCTCTTCCGCAGCAACTGAAAGAAGGACCTCCAGAATGACAAAGATGGTTCCTGTCCACCTGGATATTTCTTTCTCCAACAGTTTTACCAGAGGAGGTGAGTGTGTCAAAATCTTCTACTTTTAGCTCAACTGAGGTTTTTTTTTTCTTTTTTCAGTTGTTGTTTTTTTCGCCTACAGGGCCTACACACACACACACACACACACACACACACACACACACACACACACACACACACACACACACACACACACACACAGGTGTTCATGCACACCATGTTGATATTGACCTGAGGTGACATCTGAAAATGGTTCTCATGAGGACAGTTTTATAAATAAGGAATTAAATGCAGCTTCAGGAAAATAATCAACAACAAGAGGGTGAAAGTCCAGAACTGTTTCATTCCCTTTATGCAATAAGACAGCAAAGTTAATAAGACACACCCACTAATGAAGACTTTAACATGACCTGGGAGACTCCTTTCAAAAATGAAGTGATAAATAATCATCTCTGTAGGAAAAAATTAATCACTGTATAAATGACGCTATACTGTACTTGGGTTTTTACTGTAAAACCAGATTGACTGGCAGAGCTGCTGCACCTTTAAGACTAATTTAAAAAAAGAAAAAAAAAAGCAAGCATTGTGTTATCAAATAGACAAAAACTTTGCAGTCATCTTCTTGCGCGATCATATTCTTTTCTTTCCTTTAAATGAGTCATTTAGAGTGAAATTGGGAGTGAAAGGGAGTGACCTCAAACAATAGATTCACGCCAGCAGGCTTGTAATTTAGTTTAAATATGGCTGCTGCAAGTCATGACTCAGACGCTCGGCGCCCAAACCCCATGCTTTCCTTTCTTGGAGGAATGTGTACCATTGCTTCATCAGCAGGTGCAACCATTTAGAGCGCGGTCCAGTTCCGAAGAGCCAATTCTGATGTCTTGAACTTTTTATAAATGTCAAATTGAGTCAATTAGCACGATGTCACGAAACATCAGCGCTCGCTGACCGGTGCCGAGGCGAGACAGCTCGAGACGGGTTGGGAATAATGCGAAAAACATCGATCTGATGGCGGCTGTGAGGCTGGACCACGAAGTTCTACTTACAGTACATAATAAAATGATAGACAAACAAGGTCATAAGTACGGCACTTGAGTTCTGTTCCTTCTTCTGTGCGCTTAAACTCTTATTTTCATCCATGTTATAAACAATCATAATGATAAAAGTCGAGTCAAATTTTCTTTTTAGCCATTTCGATAGCTCTCCAGGGCGCGTCTACAAACAGAAACAGACCTTCCCTGCCTTTTGTCACGTTCTCGTTTTTGTCTTAGCCAGGCCTTTAAAAACGCCATTTAGATACCCCCCCACACACACATGCCCCAATAATGACCTCATATAGGAAGAGCCCCTCCCTTAGATCGTTTCTCACATTTGCTGTTTTCTGGAGGGGCGTGGTTCATCAGTAGCTCATTTACATTGACGTTGAAACAGCACATTTGAAGGAGTGAAATAAAAGGAGGTGAAGGAGTAAAAAAAAAAAATAAAATAATAATAATGCATCTAAAAGTATTGCAGATTAAAGTATTATAACACACTATTTGGATGAGCTCTTCCAAGGGGTAGCTCAGTGGATAAGGCGCTGGACTACTTAACGGAAGGCTCAATTAAATGTTCAATTAAAGGTTCAATTAAATGTAAAATATAGGACCTTTAATGTTGACTCTGTGTAGCTGACAGAGGAAAAAAAGGCACATGGATCCAAACTCACTTAAAGTACTGTACAAAAGCCTTATGCTATCATTGCAGTTGTTGTTTTTTTGCAATGCTATGATGATCGTATATATTTATTGCACAATCTCTGTATGTGCACAGTATTATAAACACGGAAATAAACAGAAAAATAAAACAGCGTTTATAGGCTGAAGTGACCAGTATTAAGTGTGCCCTCCCCTCGCACTTCGCAAATAGAAACTGGAGAAATCAGACAAGAAGTTTTTACTTTGAGAGACTGAAAGAGGTCCAGCAAAGACCTGGCTCCATATCTGGCAGCTTCATCTGGATGCCAAGTTGATCCTTCCACAGTCCAGCGAAGCTTGATCAGGAATGGCCTTTGTGGACGGATAGCGGCCAAGAAACCACTTTGAAAACAAAGTCTGAGAATGTCTCATCAGATATTGTTGACCGTTTTCTTGCTGTTTCACTCGTGTTTTTCAGAGTCTTCAGAGAGCTGGACAAACTAAGTGCAAGGGGAGGTCACACTGAATACTTGTCACTTCAGCATATACAGTAGAAGCAGATTTTTTTTGGTTTTCAATAGTGTGTACATATATCTCTAGTTGTATCCTAAGAAAGAGACTGTGAGGTGAATATACACAGCAATCATAGAATTGATAAAAACAATATATCTAATGGTGATTTTTATTTTACACATTAATGTTTAATAGATGTCTATGGACCAATGATCATTCAAACTTTTAAATATATTACTATATATGGTCAAATGAAAATCACACAGTCAAAGGAAAATGCCAGTGTTACAGCAGCCAGTTCACAGATTATACAACAAGACACAAGCAATGTACAGCTAGGTTAATGTAAAAAATCACAATGAGAAATAAGTTAAAATGATTAATAAACAATGATTTGGTACACACTGATGAACTGTGCCATCAGGTGTAAATCTGAGACCTGCAAATTAAGCTGCATTAATGAGGTAACATATTGCAAAATTACAAGAATATACTGTACAGAATGTATATAGAGGCTGAAATTTAATAAACTACTCATAGGAGCACCAGGAATGTGTAATATTAATTAAAAAAAGAGGGTGGAAGTGCATGATTAAAGTACATAGTTCTCGTTTCTTGCCTAAAGCTTTTACAAAGTCATCCGTCAAGCTACTCCAACAGATCCTCACAACTTTATGGGTTCTTCTCCTGGGAAAATGAGTTCCAACTTGTACAAGTGTAATATTGTCACTTAGCACTAATTCCTCTCTCAGAACCTCCTCACTTCTTCATGGCATGGATTTCACCCTGTGATGCAAACATTCATGAGCTTCTGATCCGTGTTGACCTGCTTGCTTTTTTACGTAACTGCCGCAGCTCTGTCAAGAACGCTGATCTCATTTTCATGTTGATGGAGCCCCTTCTGGAGGACAGTGTGACTATAAATAAGTAAATATTATACACTACAGTTTATGGGGAAAACGTTATATGAATGCTTATGTTTTTGTAACAGAACGTGTGGGTGTCATGATCAGGTATTTGCCTACCTTGTAAGTTGTAGCCATAGAGACATGCATGTGATCAACAACAATAAGCTGAAATTTAGTGCGATTTCAGTCGGGCTAAAGTGTTTACACTAATTTTAAAAGTCCAGTTTTAGTCTAACACATCATTATGTAGACGTACCGACTGACTCAGTGGATCGGATTGGAGGATTGCACGGACAAGCAGGTGTACAAATATTCTTATAAAAATGACCAGTAAATGTTGAGCGTCGTTTCCGAGCAGCTCAGATGTGCGAGTTCATGAAGGAATTATACAAAGGAATGTTTCATTCTTAATTAAAGTAAAAAAGGGACTTTTTTTTAGGTTTGTTTGTAGTGTCTGATTTTTCTCCATCTCTATCTGATACGATTTTTCTGTCCTTCTCTCTCTTTTCTCGCATCTTTAATCTACCAGTACTTGGGTACAAGGACAAACTTTTCACTCACACAAACCAAGCTAAAGGGAGACTCCAAAATCAAGGTATCGTTCCTCTTTAACTAATCTAACTAATCTTTTTTTTTTTTTCTTCTTCTTCCCCAAAACACATAATTTTTTCTCATAACACATTTCCCACTGTCAGGTCTTGGTCTACTTTCTGTAACCCCGAGTTCCTCCAGTCATCTCAGCCGCACCACAAACCTCACCGATGTCCTCAGTTCCCCTCTATAAGTGTGCACTAAGGTTGATTTGTGGTGTGTAGGAACAGGTCTGGCCTGACTCAGGAACAGTGTTCTGTGGTTTTCTGGTTTATGATTGCTGGGACATTCCAGCTGAGGACAGCGATTTGTGTGTTTTGGTATTCACGCTAACCTTGCAGAACAGATGGGAGATCGTTTATTGCGTAGGGTGAAACAGAATTCAGTTTCTTATACATGGAGCCAAATCTCAGAGTAAGGAGGTGGAAATCGCATTCAATATCATTGCCGTGATCGAATGATGTTGTAACAAACAAAGCAACTTACTTCCTCCTGCTGCATTTGTCGTTATATATATATATATATATATATTTCTTTAATTGTGTGTTTTGTGTTTGTTCTTGTCTAATACCGCTTTTGATGAAAGGCGTGTGGGCGAGTCTGCGCTCCAGCAACAGGTTCAGCCAGCACCTCTCTCCGGCTGACGTAGGGGCACGGCTGGCGGGCAAAGATCTGACACCCCCTGCAGGTAGCGAAAGCCTCCAGACGCAGCTCCTCAAGCACCAAGCGGCTCTCTACATCTTTGGAGAAAAGTCTCACCTCAGGGTACGTGCTGATGTGATAAAGATTTATTCAGATGGGGGGTAAGTGCTGATTGAAGGGGTGATTTAAGTCATTGGTGTTTGTATTCTCATTCAAGGCCATCTCTTTGATATATGAGAGTAATGTTTTTGACTGTTGGTAGTCATTTAGTCATTTTTGTGCGTTACGCACCGATCAGCCATTACATTAACACATTAACATTATCAATTATATACCAGTAAAGTAAGTTTTCTCCCACACCACCCTACTTCTCCACTCCCTCCACTGGCTTGCTGTAGCTGCCAGCATCAAATTCAAAACACTGATGCTTGTCTGCAAACATCAAAACAACCCAGCACCCTCAAATGCTGAAAAAGCTCTCGCTTCAGCCCGCACTTCCCCACGTTCCATCCGATCCTCTGGCGCTGCTCGACTGATTTCAACATCAACTCGTAGAAGAGACGAATCTACGGTGGATCGTTTCTGTTCTGGAGCCTACAGTAGGTGCTGAAATGAACTTTGTCCAGATGTCCATCCAGCCGAGTCACTGGCAATCTGTAAGCGATGACTAATAACGACTAAAGAATTGTTTTTTTAGGCTTTTGGGTCAAATCCCAGTGTTTGACTGAGAGTTAGTAACTTAGTAAAGCAGTGTAAGGATATGATAGAACATTCAAAGCAATGGATAAGAGTGTCTGCTAAATGCTGGTGACAGGACCTTCACCATGAGGCTCCCCCCATGATCACAGGACCAAAGAGCAGCCTCTTCTGTCTGATCCAGCATAGAAACCAATGCAGCACAAATCTCTGAAAAAGTCCATGCTGATCAGTAACACAGCTCACCACGCACGGCAATCAAAGAGTTCAAGTCCCACCGACCTGGCCTTCGCATTCCTTAGATCCCAGTGCAATCGAGCACCCGTGGGATGTGCCAAGTCTGATCCACGGAGGCCCCATCCCACGACCCACAGCACCCAAACGATCAGCTACCAAAGTCCTGGTCCTCCATAGGACCTGTAGAGCCAGGACTGATTTGGTGGCGTAAGGGGAACCCAAAACATACAGTAGGTAGCTCATAGTGTTTCTAATGTTATGGCTGATCTGTGCAATGTAAAAAATAGATTGACAGAATTGGAGAAAAACCACAAACTTTTAAATAAATAAATAAATAAATAAAACTCTAAAATAAACAGCCGTCAGACTGCCACTACAAAGCCTTATTTTCTATCTATATACTGTATGCCAGAATATAATACAACCTATTAAAGGAGTCTGTGATTCATCGTGCCAGAATGTGTAGCAGGAGACATGCGGGTTCAAAAGAAAAGAAAAGCAGTTATAAAAACCTCCCGTATTTACCATATTCATCTCCATTCCGACGCAACAGCTTTTATCACAGAGAATATCGCATACATTCGCAGATATTTTACTCCAAATGGGAAGCCTCCACGAGAAGCCCCGATAAAGAGCCTGAAAACCTTCCTCTGGATTTCGGGTTTGTGTTTTAAAATGAGATGTCAGATAACACTCGCTGTTTAATGACTTTCTGCACCACCGAACTGGATCTCATCGATTTTGGCCTTTAAATAAATGCAGCTGGTAATAAATCTGCTAAACTGATATCAGACTGATTATCTGCTTATAAAGAGAGCTGATTTATCAATACTGGATAAAACTGTGTTGCATTTGGAACACAGGGAGAGAGCGCGTGTCAGTCTTATCTGCACACCGGAAAATCAATCTTTTGTTTTTATTTTTTTTGGCTTGATGATTACACATGAATTAATATTCACATGATGAGTTGTGCAGAGTGAGTTCTTGGCTGCTTTCATTGTCTGGGTGTTTTTTTTTTTGTTGTTGTTTGTTTGGTATTTTCATGCTCTGTAAATTGTAAACTGAGATCATTTTATTTTGTATGATCCACTGAGCATGAACAGTAATTACTCAACATTATCCGAATCATTGAAACGTCTGTATTATAACAGACATGCTTTAATTAAAGCCTGTTTTATGTTATGAGATTACTAAGGTCGTTACTCTTCCCACTGTGAAATTGCAATACATTTCTTCGATACGAAGCAGTGCGATAAGGTTTTTTCTGTGTCATCTGTCGTGTATTTTAGATTTGCCGTCTCATCATTAGTGGATTTAGTCAAGCGATGTAGCAGTGCTCACACTCTTGAGTCGACCACTAGGACTTTCTGCTTCATCTCAGTTTTAGGCATCTTAAGGCTGCCAGTGTGAAGCAAAGCTTTCAACAAGACAGCGAATTCAGACAGAACATCAGACAGTGTAAACCTGCGCACACCGGTATTACACCAAGCCTGAGCTCTGGCTTTTTTTCAGGGCTTTAAACAAGACTCCATGCTGAACTGTGAGCTGGTGCCGGTGGAGTTCGCGGACATGCGGCAGACCAAGGCCTCCTTCAAAAAACTGCTGCGGGCGTGCGCTCCCAGTGCCACGTGTACCGACCCTAACGAATCATTCCTCAAGGTGCTGGAGGAGAGCGAATGGATGCTGCAGGTGAGTTTGATCCTTCAATTCCTTCCACTGTGTGTGAGCCCTATATAACCGTATAATGATTCAAATGATTGTATTGTAACAATGCACCACCCGCCAGATCCTGTGGCTCCGCCTACCTTAGCTCCTCCCTGATTTATATACCCAGTGCGTCAAAAAACTCAATAACAAAACTGACTGAAATTAACATAATGGAATCTGCTATTGAGTTCTGTTTATAGTGTCAGTATTTTTAGCATTGTCTACTGACATCTCACCTCAGTGCCTGATTGTACAGAGAGTTAGTGACAAGCAGACGTTGCTGTATGCGTCTTAGCGTCATGCTCCGCGGTGTCATGCTCTTGCCGTTCCTGTGAGAACAGACTCTTTTCCAGTGCCGTGACTTTGACCCCACGCTTCACAAAGCGTTTCCTCTGGTTCGCCTTCCCCTGGGAAACGATCCGACACAAAGATGGGAACTCACCGCGCTAAGAACCATGTGCCCCCCCCTCGCCCTAAGAACCCCCTCTTGCCCCTCGTACACCAGAACAATATTATCTGTAAGGCTGTTTGCCAGACGAGCTCTTAACGCTTAGTCAGCAGTGAACCCGGCCTGTACCTTGCTCGGCCTGACAGTAAATGCACAGGAACCGCTAAACTTAGAGTCTGAGATTAAACCTGGTGTTCTGCTGATGTGTGTTTGTGTGTGTGTCTCACAGCTGCACAAGCTGCTCCAGCTGGCCCTCATCCTGGTGGAGCTGTTGGACAGCGGCTCCTCAGCGTTGCTGAGTCTGGAGGACGGCTGGGACATCACCACACAGGTGAGATTCCATCCTCACACCTTTATCACTCGGGTTCTCGTGTCCCGACACCGCCGTCTCCTGCAGCGAAGATCAAAATGTACCAACCGCATCGAAGGTGTTTTCACGTCGTGTTGCCGTTTAAACCAGGTCTCTCACATTCTTACAGGCTGAGATAATGTGCAACGTTTTAGCCGAGGGTGTTAAGTGTCCTCACACCTGTCTTCCCCTGGGCTTGTAAAGTGTGAGAGGGTGAGAGAGAGCACGCCCATGCCGAACACATGCTGGCACCAGAGTATACGCAGCTTTCTCTCTGTCTTTATTTTTTATAGCTGCTCTACTCGCGCACTCTCAATTCAAATTAAAATTTTTATAATTTTATAAAGTATGATATACAGTATGATATGGAGTAAATTGCTTATTGAAATGCCACTAGAAAAGAATGTAAAATATAAAACCTACAATATATACTAATTTGTTGCAAAGTAGAAATATGTAAAAAATGTAAAACAGTATGAATTGTATAAATAAACTGTATAAAGTATGTGGCAAGTGTGTAATGTGCAAACAGCAGCAGTGTGGGTGGCCAAGGAGTGTCTAATGAAATGATGAGCCTCAGTGGTATTGTCTATCTCTCGTATATTTACTAGCATTAGTCCCGTCATTTACGGGTAAAGAGTTTTTAGTAATAGATAAAATGTTAAAGCTTAAAAAAGTGCAGTACTGTGCAAAAGTCTTAAGCACCATATTATCTGTAGTACAAATTTTGTTATATAAGTTTATTATGTCTGCATTATTATGTACAAGACCATTCCCTACAAAGATACACTACAATTAATGAATAAATAACACTACAGAATAATATTTGCATGGCTGTAAAGAAAGCGACATATTACATGACAGACCAGTTTTCCGAGGGGAAAAAAAAAAATCAATAATGTCGACTCCTGGGTTTTGCATGAAAATAGAAAGGAGCGAGTGTGACGAAGTTACCAAGAGAACTCATATTCTCCAGCACGCTCAGTAAAACCTAACAGCAGTTTTACTTAGAATACCGCACAAAGACATGACAGACAGACATGTTTTTTCTTTCTCTCAAACTATCCATCTCTTGCTTCATTTCTGTTTCTCTCACTCTGTCTTTTTATCTATTTCTCTCATTGTCCATTTTCTCTCTCTGTGTTTTTTGACATTCTTCTCTCCTCCTTTTGCTTTCTTCCTCGCCACACCCTCTCTTTTTTCTCTCTTTCTTCTCTCTTTCTGTTCTTTTTCTTTCTGATTTTTCCATCTGTCAATCTCTCTCTCTCTCTTTTTTTCATCTGAATGACTGGCTGTCTCTCGTTCTCTTAGCCTGTCTGTCTTTCCATCTCATTCTCCCTTCTGTATATCTCTCTCTATATCTCTCTCTCTTGCTGTCCACCTCACTCTGTTTTTTTCTCCCGTCTCTTTTTCTCCATCCTTCCATCCTCCATCCGCAGTCTTGTTCTGATTAAATAGCCCCCATATGTTCTGTCTCTCTCTCTCTCTCTGGCCGCTTGCCTGCTCTGTTTGGGGGGGAAACAGAACCGCATGTTCTTGTAGGTTTGTTCTCGACTCTTCCAGATGACAGCAAGCATATCCGACTGGGAGGAGCGGTTAAATAACAAAATTCCATACAGCCATTAGGTCCTCACCAAACAGAGTAAGAGAACATTTGGGCATTTTACAAAGTGACTACATTCTTTCCATCATCGATGGTTTAGGATCCACAGTTTCAGATGGATGGTTTTTGGACAGAAAAACATGGACTATAGAAGAGTGATTAGATGTAAAATCAGAGCAGTCTGGTTGGTTGGTGCATTGATGATAAAATCCTCAAACATGTCCTTAACATGTCACATTATTATGATCATTTTGCTATGGTGTAATCAGTATCATTGAAATATAAAAATCTTTCAGTGAGGCCAAATCAGATAAGATAAATAAGCAATGTTAATTTGTTCCATGAATGATTTAACAAGTACAACTAGTTCCTGTTTGGTTGTGCACGAGTAGAAAACACTAACTCATGCTCTCGACTGTCGTCGCTTTCTCGCTCAGGTGGTGTCTCTGGTGCAGCTGCTCAGTGACCCGTTCTACCGGACGTTGGAGGGCTTCCAGGTCCTGGTGGAGAAGGAATGGCTGTCATTCGGGCACAAGTTCAGCCAGCGCAGCAACCTGACCCCCAGCAGCCAGGGCAGTGGCTTTGCACCTGTCTTCCTGCAGTTCCTCGACTGCGTGCACCAGGCAAGTGATGAGGCCCAGCTTTGTGAGCAAGTGGAAAAATCCTGAAATGACTGCTGTGGAACGATCGTTCTGCCCCGTTCCATTTCATCACCTCAGCTTGGTTGCCCTTTAATAGTATTCTTAAGTAGTATGCATATCCTTGTGTTCAATCACATGATTAGTTTTTCCCCCATTTAGAACCCATTTCATGGCTTTGCTGCACAACGCAAATACAGCTCAAGCTAAAAAAATAAAAAAAAAAGATTATCATTCGTCTTAATACACTTCCTCAAGATGTCAGGATATACAGTACGTATATCATTTTGACATCATATGGATACAATGGAACGCAAAGAATACCAGTTTTTCATCCACAGCTTCTAACCTCCCCAAACACAGCTACTTCCTTCTGGGCTTCTTCTGACGTCATCACTTTTCTATCAGCTTTACATCTGTGCTCAGTTCAGGAGGTTCAAGCTCACTCTCTTCCGGCCAGTGCGTTTTTTAAACAAAAAGCTATCTGGAGATCTGTTAATGTGCAGGAACAGCTCGGAGACTCCTCTCCGCCCCGCCTGTAACCTCAGCACCACTCCCAGCCTCTTGCTTCATCCATGCTCGTTTCCCAGCGAGGGTGACGAAACCCGTGGCCCGGACAGTCAGAGTGACCTGCACAAAGAAGTATGGCAGAAAGCGTCCGAAAATAGAACTGCCTCATCTTACAGGCAGCTGTTGTTTTCGCCAACAAACACAGATGGTCCAAAATGTGAGAACTAGAGCGAAGTTGGTCCCAGCTGACAATTGGACGGCGGCCCTCGTTGTTGTCGGTCTTGCAGCAGTTCCTTTTTTTTTCTCTTTTTTTTTTTTCTCCTCTTCTACATCCTTCATCTAGATGATTTATCATGTCTTCTCGCTCTCTCTCTCAGCTCAGCCTCATGTTGTCTGTAATGATTATGTGATAACATTGTTAGCGCGTCTGTATGATTAGCGGTGATTGACATGACTCTTTCGTTCCAGGTTCATAACCAGTACCCGTTGGAATTCGAGTTTAATCAGTACTATCTGAAGTTCCTGGCGTACCACTACGTCTCCAATCGCTTCAAGAACTTCCTCTTGGACTCGGACTACGAGCGGCTTGAGCACGGTGTGTATGAAGGGAAAATGGTGTCCTATAAGGCATAAGGTTTTTGGGCTACGTGCACACTGTCAGGTTTTACCCTAGATTTGTAGAATATGGGAAAGTGTACACATGGGTTATAATAACTGGGTGGACGTAAGATGAGTAATAGAACACATCAAGATGGATTTTTGAATTTTTGTTCAATTCATACATTTTGTGCACACATCACATAAAAACCACTGAACAAATTTTAATAGGGTTGAGGTAATATATCGGCTTTGTTTCATCGCAGGCGGCCACTGGAAAGAGAAGATATGGTAATTTTAAATCTAAATGGAAAACGCCATTATAAAATTATTAGTTCTTCTCAAAATTCAACAGATGGCGCTGTACATTTTTAAACATTTTTCATGAGTGTGCAGTTAAATAAAAAATCGGAGGAGTGGGCACATCTAGTGTAGAATTAAGTTGCAAGTAAATCTAGTTTAAAGCGAATAAACATTAAAGTGTATATAAAATAATCTATACTAATTATTCTTTTCATACTGAACAACTGATTTTCTGGAGAGTCCCCAGTGTTAAAACTGTAATTTTAAGCTTTCTTTCATAGGAGGAAGTCTTTAGGATCCATAGATTTAAATGTAGCTATAAATGAATAAAAATTTATTAAATAAAACATATACATGCATGATATTCTTTAGTTATAGAATAACTAAAGAATATAATTTCCCCCTAATTTTCATTTCATATTTTTTAACGTAGTCTTGAGGAGTAGTTTTCCAGGCTTCCTGAAGGACTCTTTTTGTCCCTCATATTCAGTCCAGTCCTTGTACCTGAGCAGTTTCCAAGGAATGTGTTTTTTTTTTTTTTTTTTTCATTTATTGTTAAGCCACACAGTGACCTGAATCATTTAAGGACAAAAACATCTAGATGATGACAGATGATCAGGAGGTGATAAGTTTACTGCTGATGCTGAATGCGAAGTGGTTGGAACAGACGAGAGGGGAAATGAGGTCGCTGCTGAGGTTGTTACATAAACAGCCAATTTTTTAATTGTATATTTAGGCACTTTGCAGCCTGACAAAGTAAAACCTTAGTTCCCTTTTTTATTTTTTTATTTTTTAATTAATATGACTAAATAAGGGGGACTTAAGACCTTTGTACAGTATTGCATGTATATGCAAATATGTGATCATTTGATACATTTTTAATCAACATCTTTAATAGAAGATAAACTTCACTTGTTAAACCAGTCAGACGAAGGACTCTTATGTTTCTACGGTAACAGTCAACAGCTTGAGTCAGTGTATAGAAATCCCCAAACACGTCGCCCCACCTGCGTGAAGTAATAACACACCTCGAGCTGAATTTGATTTTTGAAAAATAAGTCACATGAATTCCACCTTGTTTGTTCAGACATAGTTTGCATCACCATGAATCATGTCTGTTTCTGATTTTGGTAGCATGTCTGAAAGTGGCTCGCAATTTCATCGAAATGTTTTAGTTTCCTTTCTTTTATTTCTGCTCTTCAGAAATATGAAATATCCATATGCACTGCATCACTGGACCATACGCAAACTAGTGTAGTGGAGATTGCAAACTTTTTTCTTTTTTTTCCAATCTCTATAGTGTTAGCACCCAAATAGTGTCTGCTACTTCTGCTCTGTAAATCCTTCATAACGGCTCTAATCTGAGGTGCTGTTTGTTAATCGGTGAATTCTGAGGTTAGTTTTGGTTTTGCTTTCCGGGGAAGGTCTTCACGAGAGGCAGTTTCATCATGGTGCTTGATAGGTTTCGCAAATGCACTTGACACAATACTGTTCTTGCAAGAACTATTCCGGAACAGCTGACCTTCGTGTCCTGAAATAACAACTGACTGTTGTTGTTGTTACTTAATGACCTAATGCCATATGTGTTATTTTATAGTTGTGAAATTTCCATATTGTGAAAATAAATTACTGAACAAAAAAAAAATTGTATTAGAAGGTGTGTTTACATTTTTGACTGGTACAGTATATTTAACATCAAGGTCAAAGTGTTTTACAGCTTTGTGTAGGAACAAAAAACTAAAGGGGGAAAAAGTTTAATTGTACCAGGTATAAATATTTTAATCATTAAAATACAAGGAGTCTCATTAGTCCAGCATTATAGAAGGGAAAAAAGACAACACAAGCTTTCTCATGTTTTAGATGCTTTATATATATACATATATACAAAAATGATGGTCTGTAAAATGATGGTCTGTAGAAATTCAGTGTGGCCCAGAAGTCTGGATCCATAATGCAGAATTTTATTAAAAAGTGTAAATTACAGTGAAATTGAAGGTCTCTGACTTTGCATCACTTTTGTACTTTGCAACACCGATTGTTCTGGACCGATTTTTACAGACCTCTGTGGTCAGATCAGCCCAGAGGAGTTTGGTCTGGTTCGGTTCCATCTTCTGTTTCTAGTTTAAAACCCGTCTTTTTTGTTTTAATATAGAAATAATGCAAGAAATAATTAATATACTGCTTCATCACTTTTATTTAGGTTTAACTTTCATGCGTGAGTTACAGTCGAGACCCGCACTTGATGCCAGTCACTGTACCACCCAGAATGTGCCAGAGTAGCGCGTGCCTGTAATGACACACACTTGTTTTTATATCTGTACCTGATCTCTTATCCCCCGTTTTGATCTCTTCACCTGCTTGTGTTACACCTGACGCCTTTTTCTAACAAGCGCATCTTTGTTTTTTGTTTTCACGCACTATAAAGGCACATTGTTTGAGGATAAAGGAGACAAGCAGGCGAAGAGAGGAATCTGCATCTGGGAGTATATAAACCGAATGCACCGCAGGAGTCCGATCTTCTTCAACTACCTGTACAACCCTTCAGAAGCAGAGGTAAGAGTGAGAGGAAATTGGATTTGGGTGCATGTGTGTGTATTTGTGATCACAAAGACAGGCCGGTGCATGTGTTTCCTTCAGCCTCGGAGGCTTTTACCCCAGTACACTCCATCTAGACGTTGTCTTCACTATCCTCTCCAAATATTTCGTTCTGCCATCCCAGATTACAGACGTGATTAATAGCTCTGCACTCTTGCATAAAAAACATGTCTGTATTTGACCTTTGAAAATAGTCAGCTTTCTTTGTTTTGCCCGAGCTGCCGAGCTCCGTGAAAACAAGAGCTGATGAAGTAACTGTAGATGGGAACAACTAAAGAAGGCTTCCTCTGTATCTGCTATTTTCCCTTTTTTTTTTTTTTTTTCTTCTTTTTTTTTAAAGAAAATAAAGACAGTCGGCCCTGTGGACTGTGACACTGCAGTGGGATTGTCAGCATATTTCTTAGAATTTTTTCACACCTTTTTTTTCTTTCTCTTAACCACTGGTACACTGGTATGTTAAGCAACCACTACTTTCCACAGCTGCAGAGATGGTGTTGTTTTGGTCAGAGCAAAGTTCCAAACGTTTCAGAAAATCTAAATTTCCGAAAATAAACCAAGTTAGATAAGATTAAAAGCGAGCAAAAAAAAAATCCAAAGAAAACATCAGGTTTTTAAATAAATTCATACAAGGAGACGTTTGACATGTTCCAGTGAGCTGGACCAAGTTTTTGAGCTACCGACCAAATAGTGCTTTGTCTGAGACACGTGACTCCAGCCGAACTCATCCTTCCGATCTGCTGTTCACGCGCGGTTAGGGGTTTGTGTACAACACTCCGAGGATAAGCGCTAACGACGTGCAAGTGCGCCACCCTTTTCCTCAGAGCACAGACAATCTGCTCCATAGTCTCGAACTTGCGATGTCTGAATGATAGGATGAACACTTTTATACGTTGTGTTTTATACGCCACCCGGAAGATAAAACTGATCAGATCAGTTCAGTCACAAGCAGAAAACTGTCCGATTCCGGTCACTGGCCAATCTGATGAGTGCATTTTTACAAACAACCCAACCTCCTTTTCACCAGAGGTAAACATCTGGCCATGTGTTAACAGCAAGAATAAATTTGTTCTAAAACTTCTAAAACAACATTTGCTATCCCAATCTAATTTCAGTACCATGCTGTTTAATTTGTGAGATATTTGGCAGAAAAAAAACAGCCCTAATGAAAACAACATGTCCTTTGACCCATTTTCTAAGTGGTAGTAAAAACGAAAGGAGCATCTTCAAGGTCCATGGTCTGGTTCGGATCAGTTTTATGTTATGATGTGAATTTGGCAGAGACTCTGTCCTGCTCTGATAAGCTCACACATGTTTTCGGGGTCCTGTTTTTTGCAACATGAGTGGTAAAAACTTTTTTTTTTTTTTTCCTCTTTTGTTCCTTGGTGTTGTTTTTCCACTCTTACACAAACATACTTGTTTTTTTTATTTTTTATTAACTACTGATGAAACTATTAATTAACCATTCCTCCATCCATTTGCTTAGTCCGTCTTAAAGCCCTCAATCTCCATTCCCAACCTGACCAAATGGGAGTTGTACACGGCCGAGACCCTGTCCACCGGACCCTCGTACGACTGGAGGATGCTTGCCGTGTCCACGGACAGCTCAGAGGAACCGGATACAATCCCCACCAGCAAGAGGAGGATCGTCTGGCCCTGCTACAGCAGCGTAGCCCGCGCCCAGCCGGACGCCATCACCAAACTACTGGCTGTAAGTCAGGTTTAATCTGCTGCACTGGTTAACTTCCCAGCCTTAGGAGGAACCACTGGGACAGAAGGTTGTCAGGATCGCTTTTAGCCGAATGTATGTGTTTGCAGGATATCGAGAGACTCGAGGGAGAGCTCGGTCAGGTTCCCGAGCGATGGCATGCTACTCTAGAGAAAGTGCGAGCCAGTGTACAGGAGGACCTCAAGCAAGAGGGCAATGTAAGTGCTTCTGTATCTTATTCGTATCGTATGAAAAATATACCACTTTATTTTTGTCGTAAAGGGAATTTTGCTAATTATTTGTCTTAAAGGGAATCTGAAACATTTTTTCACATAAAGATACACCACATATTCCACCACTACCTCATTTGCTCACACAAGACATTACCATTTAATAATAAACGCTCTACATGTTTTTTTTCCCAGTGCTTTATTGTGGATGGATGAAACCAGCTTGTTACCCTTAATTAAAAAGTATAGACAAAATTTATGACACGTAATACGAGTTTTACTCATGTCACTGATTTATTTAGTAGCAGCCAAACAAATCTTGATTTGCAATTTTTGTTAGTGATCAGTCGAGTAATCCTCTTTCATGCGTCTGCTTTTAGCTAAGGAAACAGTCCGTGTCCGTCTCGGGCTTGATCCCTACCTCTAGCCTACAGGCATATCAGCGCCATTCCATGCTGCACCTCCCCGACAGCGGCCTGGGAGAGGACAGCAGCCCCACCACGGCCAACGGCATGAGTCGCCGAGCTGCAACACTCTATAATCAGTTTACACCTAAGAACGACGAGAACAGGTAATGCAAAAAAAAAAAAAAAAAAACCTTTCTCTCACATTTACGTCGCTGTTCTTGGACCTTCCTACAGTACACGGTGACGCTCACGGTTCTTGTCATTGTCTCGCAGGTCATTTGAAGGCGTCCTGTATAAAAGAGGTGCATTACTTAAAGCCTGGAAGCGTCGATGGTTCGTCCTGGACATAACAAAACATCAGGTGTGTTTCACAACCCTTAGTGTCAAGCTGTTTGTATGTGTTTTTTTTTTTTTTTTGTAAGTTCAGGGAAACTTAATGTAGCTTGTTTGCGTAGCTGCGATATTACGATACGGATGAAGACGTCAGCTCCCGCGGCCACATTGACCTGGCTGAGGTGGAGTCAGTCGTAATCGCCAACCCGACCATCGGAGCTCCCAAATACATCAGTGAGAAGGCCTTCTTCGACGTGAGTAGTGAAATCGCTTCGCATCTGCATGTGCTATACTTGTGCTCTATAATAATAAAATAGCAGTTATATATTATTATATGGTAGTAAAATAATAATAATGTGCACTAATGAAATGTATTGAAAGAATTGTCTATTAAATATAAAGCTTTAAACAAGTATATACAGTATATATATATATTTTTTTCTTTTTTTTCTTTGTGTGTGTGATGTGTCTTTGTGCAAATTAAAGGAAATAGTTAAGAAAATGTCCTCTGAGCAAAAAGTAAGCGGACAGCTTGACTCATTCGTTAAACATTTGACAACTTTTATTCTATTATCGTTAATGATTTAGAGCAACCTGGCACATACTGGTGTGGACTGTGTAAAACAATTACACATTAAATCAGTTATGGTCCAGTTAGCATTTCGTAAAAATGTGAATGACATTTCAGAACCTTTATCAAGTGATCCTGATATGTTACAGTATGAGTGTAGCTTTGAGAAAATATGTTAAATAAACTATCCACATTACAGTTGTATTGATAAATGCATCACCCATACAACACACACATTATGGTTTGGATTTCTGACAGTACTAATGGTTTAATCATTTAATTATTATTTGTTCATGAATGATTAATAACATTACCATACGCTCCTGTAGCTTTATTACAGTTAATGGAAACAATTACAATAAGATGCATGTCAGTGGGGAAATTACATCAGAACCAGATCTACACCTTTTTGTTTTTTAAATCTGACAAAATTTTCAGTACGTAGATGTCCAGCTTTTTAACAGCCTGTTTGAATAATTTCATTCTGTTTGTCATGTAAGCAGCGTATAACCACTGAAATGTAGGTAAACAAACTAAGTGAAATGAGTCGGCCTCACCGGTTTCAATAAATCAGTCCGGAGGCACAGTGATAGAAATTGGTAGTCCAGTAAAGCTGTCTCCATGGAACGGAACTAATTTCTGAAAATCCTCAACTAAAAAGTTCCCAGTCGTCCAATACAGTGAAGCAGATGTGAGACAAACTGGCGTCCATGAGTCCCCTACCGATTTAAAGGTGCAGAGACAACACTGTGGGATGTCTCGATGTGTGAGATGAATTTTCTTAGACGTGGTTGCATTTTTTGGCCACATGATGGCAGCGTGGGGAAAGGGGACAGAGATTTAGTCAAGTGAATTGGTATGCTTTACATTGTATATTCGTGTCAAAGGCATATAAGACTCGCTTTGTCAGACTTAAGAACAAATCCGACTTATGAACGGGGTCCAGGAATGAACTGTTTTGTAAGTCGGGGGATACCTGTATAGAAAATTGAAGGGCCTTTATCAGAAAGTGTGTTAGACTTGTAACACACTTCATAGAATTTGTAGGTGGTTCATGCCTCTCCCTGCGTTCACTCCAAACGCGGCAAGAGCATCAAAGACGCCGGAAGTCATTCATTTTCAATGGGAGCCGGCGGCGAAGAGCGGCGCGGCGAGAGCGGCGAAGAGAGTTGAAATCAGCTCAACTTTAGGGTAATGAGCTATGACGCGGTTGAGCGGCAACCAATTAAAATGGAGGTCCTCCGCTTGGGAGGATTCCGCGGGATGCAGTCCTATAACTTTTGTTCCGGCTGCATTAGTTCCCAAGCAAAATGGAGGAAAGGTTGATTATTGCGATAGCGGGTGTTTATTAATCATTAATGTTATTTTAATTAAAAACAAAGTCTAGTAAGTGATTCTAATGTTATAATAATAAGAAAAATAATATAATAAAAAAATATATATATTAAATTAGACTAGCAATTCACAATGAACAGAAGCCACACCATACGAATGGCTTATAATTTGTTTATTTCTACAATACACTTCTTTCTATGAATCAATTTCTTGTTATCTTCCACATTTTGGTCAGTCTCCATAAGATCAACAAGCTTGATTGCTTTGCGGCCCCTTTAAATACAAGAAAGCCATTCGGTCTACGTCAGAGCGGCGAAGCGCGGCGACAGGCGGCGGCGGCGGCGGCAGGGTGTGAACGCAGGGTCTCTCTTAATAATGCATCTTAGAGTTCAAAAATACAGTATGCCATATTTCTTGTTTAGTGTTTATTTTTACATTTACATTCATTCAGGCATTTGGCAGACACTCTTATCCAGGGTGAGCATTTTTATCTTATTATACATCTCAGCAGGTGAGGGTTAAGGGCCTTGCTCAAGGGCCCAACAGTAGTAACTTCGTCGTGGAGTTTGAACCTGGGACCTTCCAAACTGTAGTTCAATACCATAAGCACTGAGCTATCCCTGATTTTAAGAGCATTGAGCTGTCACTACTGAACATCTCATACAGGAGGTGGAGCAAATACACTAAAGTGTTAAAAAAAAAAAAAAAAAACATGTCAAAACCTTCCCATTAAATATAGCATCACAATGATTTATGAATATGATTATAGCATGGTTATTTTGCATTATGCAATTGTTTCCGAATAAATAAGATTTGATAAGCTGTATTTACACAGAAATATACAAAATCAGGTGCATTTTGTATGTTAACCATCCACAAGTAAGCACCTGGAACCCGCAGAGCACACAACATGTCCTAAAGTTTGTGTACAAGTATATTCATACGGTTTGTAGATAAAGAGAAAGATATTTATATGTTTACACTTTTTGTGATTTTTCTGCTCAGACCATGCATTAGTTTCTATCAAATAATTCTATCATAAAACATAAAACTTTCCCAACCTCTCACTGTCTCTCCAGCTGAAGACAACTAAGCGGGTATACAACTTCTGTGCGGAGAACGCTCAGAGCGCGCAGCAGTGGATGGACAAGATCCAGAGCTGCATCTCGGATGCTTGATGCCCCGACGACCGAAATCCTCCACCTTCACCCCCCCCCACCGTCTCCTTCCCTGCAGGGAGACTCACTGTGCGTTAGTAGGAGCATAGCGAAGCCCTCAGTGCCTAAAGAGCAGAGTGGGTCGCCAGAGGAACACGCTCTCCCTTTATCACTACAAAGTGTGCACTCAGGCTGCAGAGTCACTGCCACACTAATCCTTCACGGAACTGTTTTTCCCCGTCTGAACACTCCTGAACTCATCAGTCTTACAAAGCAGTCGCACTAAAACTCGCGAGTGGAATCAACACGTTAATATCGTGTGTGTTAGGAGAGGATTTTGCTGCTTAAATTGCAGAAGGAGCGCAAAAAACGTGCGATGCATAATTTTCAAAGATGCACAATTATAACAAAGCAGTTTATTTGCACTTAGTTCTTTGATATGCACTCCTTAAATATATATGGATCTTTTTAGCAAATACAAGGCGTGACAAAAAGCATTACTTTATGTACAAAAACATCCGTTTATACATGCATACACTACAAAAAAAATACTTTGCACACTAAAACATGAATATCCACTTTTCTATTTAAGTCGTTTGGTGTTTTATGTGATGATTTTTAATACATGAATGTGTCTCCATGCATAACTGGTCAGTTTTTGTGGTTTTTGTGTAAATTATTATTTGTGCTATTTTTAAGCTTTTAAACTGTAACTCCTGTATGTTCATGGATGTTGTATTGATTTTTTTTGTATATATATTTTGTGGTGAAAATGCCCCAGGTTACATTCTTCTGACATTTAACTGACATAAAGCCATGTATCCTTTTTTTTTTTTTAGACATACTGACCAAGAAAAGTGCTTCCTTTTTTTTTTTTTTTTTTTTTTAATAAGACCTGAACGGACACAATTTCTCACTCAATGTCGATGTCGAGCTCTGTGAATGCAGAATCTGTGCACCACTACACCATTGCTTTGGGTTAGGTTTGTTGTTTTGTACACTGCTAAGAAACAAAACTGAAAAAAAGTTTGCTCAGACTTGACAGGTGTCTGTTTCTGCATTTGAAAACGACGCCACTAAGCTCATGTACAATGTTTTTGCGACGCCATTAATGGTTCTATTTGGCTACCTTTTTTTTTTTTTTTTTTTCGTAAATAAATGAAATTACTTGAATGTAATTCTTAACACAGTGAAAATGTAGTTGTGGATTATAATGTTACTTACAGTACATTTAACAAGTTTTACATTTTTTACTTGCGGTCCAGGTGAGAATGTTCTTCTTCGAGGGGAACCAAATGCAATATGGCTTCCTGTTCACTGTTCAGTAAATGCTCACTACACAGGGCAGGTAAGGCTGTCGCAGTGCACTACGTACCCAACATGACACCATTTGTATATTACAGTAAGCCATCGAGTTCATTAGTTAGACAAAGTTTGAGATGAATATTTATAATATTTGCAGCTGTTTTGTGGCCTCTTGCTGAAATTTTTCCACTTTGTAAATGTCAAATAGTCAATTTGACTATAATCAATTATACACATCACTACTCCTGCACAGAAATGCCTCTCGCTTTCATGGGGAAGTATTATGTAATGCTGACTTGAAAAAAAAAACAAAAAATGGCCTTGATCGAGTGTCTACATAGTTCTAGGTTTGGATTACTAACCATACAGAGTTTTAATGTCTGTAAATAAGTCACTGTTTTCTAGACTCGATAATAATTAATCCACTGGACCAAATACCAATCATGTTCAAGTTAAAAGTTTATTCCTATTATATCTCTGATCTCCATAAGACCTAAGAAACTGGCCATTTCAATCCTGTATTTCCAGTGATTTTTAAGTGTAAACTGCCTCCGCAATTCCTGGCCATCACTGAACAGAGCACTTTGGTTATGTGCTTGGGTTTTTTTCTTTTTTCTTTTTTTTTTCATCTGTATTAATTTATTAGGCTGCCTTCTTACAGTAAACTTTCCCATGTAGTGATAAGACTACTGCATATTTCACATAGGACGTGTAAAGTGAGCTACTTGTTCAGAATAAGAAATAAAACAACTTCTTAATCTCTTGGTAATAATTGTCCGTGACCTCCAGTGACTGAGCCCACCCTGCAGGCCATTTCTATCCTGCCTTGATTTATTACACCGGTAACAAGTGTTTATTTCTCACCAAAAAGTCTGAGCATCCTTGTGCTAAAAGTGTTCCATCACTGGGATTATTTACAGCCGAGTACAAAGATTTAATTCGTAGTGAGGGGACATTTTTAGTTTCATTTTTTATGTTTTACAAATACTCCATTATGAGCATAAGCTTTAAAAAAAACTATTTAACTTTGTTTAAATTGTTGAGGACAAAAAAAAAGTAAAACAGTAAACATTTTCTTTTACTAACCATGACATAAATCCCACAGCAAAAAAGAAAAAAAATGCCACCATACTATTAAATTCTCCTTCCTGGTTGGTTAGATTTTCGTCAGTTAGCAGTTTGTACTGACGTCTACAAAAAAAAGTAACATGCTGTAAAATGTTATTGTTGCACAAAGACTTGGATAGCGAACTATTTACATACAAGGATCTTTAAAAATTTGTCCATTTTCCTAAAGGAAATATTTATTTAGCGATTTTGTAAGGAGCCTCCAGTGTCAGAGCTTTGAACAATCAGAGGTGGAAATGTAACTAGATTTTCTAATACGCTAAAATCAATTGTGGTGTCTCTGTAGCATGACAAGGCGCAGGGTTTGTGTGCGTTATTAACTTAAAGAGAACAATACCGAGATTCTGTTTAAAGAACATCTGTTTATAGCTGCTATGACGTGTAAATTAATGACAGGACAGAATTACAGTAATAACTTGTTTATATAAACAGATCTGTATGTTCCGTCTTTCTTGAATAAAAATGTCTAATTGTTGTCGTATAAAAAGAATAAAATCTTTTGAGATGCTAACAGGAACTGTTGGTTGATTAAACCTTGCATAACCCCGACCTCTTTCAGATGCTTTGGGTCGTCTTTCTTGTGAGGTTGTTAAATTTAAAAGTTCCACTCTTTCCCAAAGATCATGAACTTCCCAGCTGTCTCCTGACTCATAGATCTGTCTCCCTAGTCATGATTTTTTTTTATTTTATATCCCTACAGGGTATCATTGTGATATTAGATATTCTTCTGGACTTACCTCTGTCTGACTCGGTGTGAATAAATCTTTTCTTTGTTCTAGCACGATACTGACAAAGCCTAATTAGAGGTAAGAAGACACTTGCTGGAACGGAACTTGTGCTATGGCTGTCCTGATCCAAGCCTTATTGTTTTCAGTGATGAACAAGCAGACATTGTGGCAAGAGAGTCGACTAACTTGTAGCTCAGGTGCACATGACATGCCTACGTGCGAGATGCTCATGCTCAATGCTCTCTTTCCCTCCTATTCAGCTTTAACTTTAGATAAAAGAGCACTTTTTCTATCGTCAAAACTCCAGTAAGAGTGTCTATGCTTGTCTGCCAGCTGCTGTGTTCTGCACTGGTGGAGAATGCAGACAGCTGACCCCAGTCCCACACCCTCCCTGGAACATTATCTGTGTCGCCTCATGGAGTCCAGAGTGCAACAGCAGGGGGCTGTTATATTATCACACACAATGGCATGGAAAAGAGTGTGACCTCATGGTTCCTCATTCCAAGACACACACAATAATACATTTGGCTCATTCACATAACCGGACATCACTCGCAATCAGCATTTCCTTCAAAAGCATCAGGATGGATCTCATTGGCCCCCTGCCCAAATTAACCCATGGCCACAAACACATTGTGGTCATTGTTGATTATGCCACTCACTCACTGTCTTGAGGCAGCAACTCAAAACCACAATGAACAATAAGGCATGAGAAGATGCCTGTCTCTTCAGTTGGGTACACATACCAAAGATCTGCTCATAAAGAAGAGGACCCATTTGTCTCCAAGCTGACTGATGGTTTTTGATGGTTTCTGCAGTTAAAGCGTAAACATTTGCATCTGACCTTAATTTGGGCATGCACAACTTTTTTCAGCACGAGATTAAGATGGCACCCTGGGTGCTTAAGTAATGCAGGATGGTGCACCAGCCCATTTTGCTCTTACTGTGCATGCATGGTTAGACTAGCTTTTTCCAGGACATTGGCTGGGACGACGGATGAATGGTCTCCATTTTTTTTCCCCAAGTGGGGTTACACAAAGGAGAAGGTGTACAGGAGAAAGCCTTGCATACTGGAGGGCTTGGAGTCAGAGATTCAGGAAGTTCTCAGCAATATCTCAAACGACTTCCTTGAGGAAAATAGTTGACGCCACCGGTGCCTAAATTAAAGATTTGCTTTCATTTTACTATAAGTACACATACAATTAGTTTCAATACATTTATTGCCTAGTTGGTTTTCTTACCCACCCTGTAGAGAAGTGCACCATTCCCTGTTCTAGCCCCATCAATGGTGGCCCCAAAGCCTGATGGGTCTCTAAGGCTGTGTAACAAGATTTAACCAGGTCTGTAATTCATGTGACTATCCCCTGCTGTTACATTGTTTATGACATTGTGGAGTAGCCTGGCCTTCCTTTTTTTATATTAACGTTTGTCCTTACAAAGTGTATTGGTGAGTTGCCCCTAACCATAGAAGCATATCCCAAAACAACTCAGTCCAATTTCAGGCTACTAGCAGTACCAGATACTTTCTTTAAAGCTCCATGGAACCAATGCAATGTTTTTTTTTGTTTTTTTTTTAACAAACATGATCATTATAGAGTCCTATAATTCAACTTTTTGGCAAATCGGAGGAATGTTTGGATGCATGTCAAAGAGGACTGAGATGTTTTAGATGGTTGCATGATGAAGGAAGACAAAACAGATGTTAATGTGAAGCAGTGGAAGACTGGCTGTTCTCACTCATTCAACAAATAGCACTGATGGACATTACAAAGACGTGACAGACTTGGACAATGTCGTCATACTCTCTCTCAACTGGGCCAACCACCTGCAGCATCTCTCAGAAGTCACAGACAGCAACCCACAGAAGTGACACCTGTGACAGTAATTTAGGTAGAGAATTGGCTGCATGCTGCTAAAACCCTGCAATGTGGAAGCTGTCCATGACTACCCACAACCCACTCAATTTTGAGGTTGGCTGGATACTATTTAAACATGTTTGCCCAACTTCTCCTTCTCAGCTTTCCATTCTCAGATCTCAACTAGAAAGGAAAATTGCAGTGTGTGCAGTGGACAGAGGACACAAAGACAGCATTCCAGAACCTGAATCTAACCCTCACCCTTTACCATGCACACCTCAGAGACAGATCTGGACACTCATAGATCTGTCATAGATCTTCAACAGTGAGGAACACGCTGTTCTTCACTCAAGCAGAAAACTTGTTCCTGCCAGACAGAGATACGTCACAATGTGGAGTAGAAGTGCATAAGTATTACATGACACTTCATATTGGTGATAGACCTCCTGTGACAAATCTCCTGTGCAGTGGCAGGTGAAAGTCTCAAATGGTTATATAACTCGTTGGTTCGTCTTGTTGGAGAATATTTTGTTTCAGGTCTTTTAGCCAGTGAACAACATGGCAATGCTGATAGCCCTTCAAAGTGCCCTTCAAAGGGGGGCTGGGGCTACACCTTGGTACGAAAAAAACACACTTCTCACACGAATGCCGGCATGGTGCTGAAGGGACAGCGCCCCTTCAGCACCAGTCTTTTGGAGCGCACTGCAGCACATCGGCACAGGATGTGGTGGCACAACGCAACATGTCTGGAGTCACGTACTCACCCTCTTGCAGATGCACTGCACATATAAAAGGGCTTTTTGTTGTGGAACAAAACGCTACCAATGTCTTTCTGTCTCACATGCAGGTACAAAAGACAATGACAACACACATCTAACTGTGTGCTGTTGCTTCCACATGCCTGACCCTTGCTATTTTCTAGACTTGAACAAATCTTATCAAAAGCTATGGGAAATAGATCAAGTTGCAGAAAGCTCTGTATAACCTGAGGAGGAGGATCTCAATTTGTATCACCAAAGTGGCTTAGGCATGTCAAAGAACCCTGTTTGTTCCCAGTGGTCTACTTTATCACTGATGGAAGCTGTGTGCAGATGTCACTTCCACTTTTGCAATATAATAAACAGGTCAATAAGATTGCAGTACTGTAAAGTTTCACTGGAAATGGACCATGAAGCCAAGACCTTTTATTTACAATGACAGCTGAGCAGACAAAATGACAAACAGCACTAGAATGGTTCTGCAGCCATTCCGTGCTTGACTCATAGCATTTAAGGACATTCATGTGAGCTTGTCTTCATGTCAACTGGATCATTCTTTCAGCAGGTGTGGCTGCAATATAACATCTGGGCTCGAGCGTAAAAATGCATACTCTCTCTCTCTGTGCTCTCCAAATATAGCTGTGGCAGGAAGAGGGGGATTAGGCAACTGCGGCAAGAATAGAGGGATACAGCGGAAGAGCGAGTCCCATTGAGACCGTCAGAATGAAACAAATGTGTTTTTCTGAAAGAGGCCTATCAGTTTGTTGGACTTACACTCAATGGCTGAAGTCATAATCATTTGCCCTGAGAGACACATTGGGGTTTATCTAACAGGCAGCCTGAAACTGATCAGCACATGAGATCATCAGAGAAAATGAATCACAGCATGCTGTTCAATTATCTGGAAAGATCACAATGCAAAAATCATCCTGGATTTCCTTATCTATAAAGTGGCTTTTTTTTTTTAAACAAACATATGATCATTATAAGTTCCTATAATTCAACTTTTTGGCAAGTCAGAGGAATGTTTGGATGCTTGTCAGGGGGAACTGAGATGTTTTACATGGTTGCATGATGAAGGAAGACAGAGCAGATGTTAATGTGTGAAGCAGTGGGAGACTGGCTGTTCTCATTCATTCACCAAATCAGCACAGTGTGCCTTACACAAGCGTGATAAACAGTGATTATCTCACACAGCACGTTCAGCCTGTGATACTCATATTCAATCCTGTAATGAAATGTGTAGCTCTTACTGGAATGAGAAAATATGATATCATATGTGTGGAATTTAATGAGTTTTTGTGGTAATTACAAAACCAGTGACATACTGTAAACCTATTTATAGATCCTAATTTCAACAAGTTTTGGTTATGATGATAAAAACTGCTGTTGCCACTTTTTGCCAATGTTGAGTTTACAAGACATTGCAAAATCCAATTTTTCATGTAAAGCGTTTTTATTTTTATTATTTATATAATTTAATATTAATTTAATTAATATGTGAAGCGTACGTGTTGTGGATATACTTATACATGTCCATGTGCATGCTGTATTTACAGGCATTTATATTTCACTTGTAGGATAAAGGACACATTTTTGACAAAACAATCAAGTTTTCCAAGCTACAGGCTGGACCCCAACAACCAAGTTCCCCCCTTGCCTTTCTAGAGAATCTCTGTAGGGTGCGTCTGTGGTACATATGACATGATGCATTGCCCTCTAGGGATCTTGATCCAAAGGAAGAGAATTTTAGTTTTTTTCTAGAGTGGTATTACAATATATAAAATGGGTTAACGTGCCCTCTAGGATACCTCAACCTGGTTCAATCAAATGCAGTACCATCTATGATGCACTTCCAGTGATGAATATGTGATGCAGTGCCATTATAGGGTTCCCTTGTATACAAGAAAACATGACAAAGTGCCATTTCTAGTCCCCTTCCATTGGTAGAAATATGATTTAGTGCCCAATAGGATGTCTCACATAAAAGAGAACAGGAGAAAGTGCTTTCTAGGGGCTACTATTTACAGGAAAACAAAAAATGCTGTCTTGTATTACATACCAAAAACATGATTTACCCTCTAGGGTGTCCTTTCATCAGAGAATGCATAATGCAGTCCCTCATAGGGTTTCTCACATACCAGAGAACATGATGTAGTGCCCTTTAAGGTGCCTCACATGCCAAAATATGTTAAGTAGCTACTAATGTGTTTGCTACTACTGTATGTACCAGAAAATCTGATAAAGTGCATAGAAACATAAAGAAAGTACCCTTTAGGGCACCACTATGTGCCAGGAAATATGGAAAAGTGCCCTCTTGGGTGCCTGTCCATTGCACAATATATGACGCAATCTTCTATAGGTGTCTAACATGCCAGAGAACATGATGTAACGCTGTCTAAGGTGACAGGCCTGCCAAAAAAAACATAGTGCTGTCTAGTGAGAAGTTGCGTGCCAGAAAACATGATATGCCCTCTAGGGTGCCTTTACAGTAGAGGTTTTGTTTTGCAGTGCCTTGTAAGTTTCCTCTCGATGCAAGGAAAGATAATGAAGTGCCCAAAAGTGTGTGCATGCAGGAGGTGCTGTTTTTAATTATCCATTTATTTATTTGACCCCTAGTCTTTGCAAAAGATGCAGTTTTTTTTTAATTGTTGTTGCAATATTTTCTTTTTAATGTAGTTATTATATTACTGCATTGTGTAGCTGTATGAACAGGCTCTCAATCCTTTTGAAATTCAAGTTTACAAACAAAGACTTTCAATAATACCTTGCAGCATATACCAGTGTAACAAAGTCACCCTTATATCTTTTCCAGCGGTTTACTAAAAAGAGAATAATGTGGGTCCTCGTTTTGTTTAGTGGCGTTCATCTGTGACTGAAACCTTGCGTTTGCTGTCAAATACCAAGAGGCCAATCAGAGCGTGATACCGTAAAGTCCTTTTGGACAGGGATCAGAAAACATTCATCTGCCAAAGATTTATTCCTCAGCAAACGCTCAAACAGGAATGTTCCCATTCCAATGGGTTTAAGAGAGAATCTGCTGGACAGGATTCAAGTCAACTTACAGTTTCACAGGACGCAGGGGGCCACAGATGATATTTTCGCCTACGATTAGGATTCCAAGGAATGGACAATTCAGTCACGGGGCTCAAACCTTCCTGGTTCACGCTAGAACCTGCCGGAACCATGTGTGCAGAGCAATCTCACTTTCATCACGCAGCCACATCATTTCTTTAGCGTGTGTTCATTTCTAAACTGGAAGTTCAATATCGGGTCATGATTCCCCACATGTTGAGCTGTTTATTTGTGAATTCTGCCTCTAATCTTGAGATTTGGACATGAATGAGGATATTTCATGCTATTCCGCAAACCCATGATTTCATACAGTACATGAGGATTTACATCAGTGTTTAAATAAATGCTTTGTGAATTTCCAAAGCTTTTACAGTTACAGGAAAACGTATATACGTTTTATACTTTTGTTTTTTGTTGTATTTGTTTTACTATTATTTATTATAGTATGTGAAACTTGGTGTAGCTTTAGAGAGATTTTATTGTGGTTTTGTGTTGTAGATCTGTCTTTAGAACAGGTTTGATGTTAATAGTGCCAAAAAATTTTTTTTAGAAATAAATGAATGTAAAACTAATTCTTAATAAGTGCTAAAAGTTTTTAAATACATTAATTAACAGTATTAATTATAAAAAAAATAATAATGTATAGCAATTATAGCACTACTTTTAAATAACCACATTAATAATAATGATAATATAACAATAATATTTAGATCTGTTCTCCCTCTGTTGAACTACACATGGCACTCCTTGGGAGTTCCTAGCGACCCCCACTGCCCTCTGGACGTATCCGACTTTAATCCTGGTGCCCGCTTCTGGTGACTGGGGACGGTTCCACTTGACCATGAAGACAAGACGGTCCTGGATTCGGCTGATGCAGACAGCTGCTCTCTGATGGCTTGTGACAGTGACAAACAGTTTTGTACCTGAGCCTCCAATAATGAACTGGTTTCCATATGAACTTACACAGTATGACGGCTGATCAATCGCTGCTATCCGTTATCACTCGAATGAGGATGGGTTCACACCGTCATCCTCAGCTTGCTCATTAGGGACAAGCTGAAAATTATGATTTATACATATACACTTTTTAAACTCATTTCCTTAATTTTTGAAAGCTGCTTTGCAACAATGACCATTATTCAAAATTCTATAGAAAGAAAATAGATTTTTAATAGTAATAATAATAAATATCATTTATTAATCACTTTCACCAATCCAGCCACGTGAATTGGTCATTTCTAGTATGGATTTGATTGATCAATTATACAGTTATAATACTTGGCGTATGTGTGTTTTCGCAGGTTGTGTGTTGCCCAGTTACCAGGACGGATCCAGACATGTTCTTCCTCAGAATGAACTGTGTTTGCTCTGCTGCTGTGCATTTGTTTAAACAATACCCACAGATTATCATTTCAGAACAACAATCCCTCTCTGTTCAGGCGAGAAGGAGACACGATGGAGCAGCGGCGCTTCATGTGGGTGCCAGGGGCAGAAGCGATGCCATCAGACGTGCCTGTTTTGATCCTCTCACATGCCAGTGAAGCCCAGTGTCTCCTCTTTGTTGTAGGTGTTAACAGATCGGAGGGACGTGTGCGGTCATGTTCCTCGTCATCTGCATTTATTTTGCTGCATCCTGCGTTTTCGGTTTCGATCTCGTTCAGACCGACCTCGTTCAGACTGCAGGTTCAGACCGAGTTCAGACATCATGATGTAGCGTGACAGATGGAACAATGGAAAATATGTAAAAACCAAAAACTTTTGTCATCTTGAATATGGATGGAATAGATCTGAGACTTGTCTTTACCGATCCACAGCTGCTTAAAGTATGAGGTTGTGTTGGTTTTTGTCTTTGCCGTCTCATGGGACTGTTCGGTATCAGGACAGGTCATGAACGCGACAGGTCCGGATCTCGGTGGACTCATCGGTCGTCCTGATTCTAGGCTTTTACAAGCAAAATTCCTATCATATGTTCGAATGTTCTTTTCTCCAACATTCTTGGAGCTCGCGGAGTCGAGTCCCAGTTGCTGCTTTACAGCCTGTAACCACAACAGATCCGTGCCAGCAGCTCATATAAATATAGCACCCAAATCTATGGCCAAGCTGGAGGGTGGAGAATGGATTTGGGACCCTGTTCCCTTAACAAGGGTCAGAGGCATGCATGCAGAAAGAGCTGTGGAGGATCCAGCAGCTGGACAAGAGCACAGCTGGAGCCACCTCAGCCTTTCAGTTATGAAGGGGGGTGAATGGGGGGGGGGGGGGGCGCAGAGGTTTTTCAGGGGTGACATGTCTTGAATGATCTCATGCTAGATGCAGCATTTGATTCTGAAGGCAGATAAGACACTGATAGTTTAGAGCAGATTACAGCATTTTAAGCAACTCACCAAGACAGCATAAATAAGAAATCTTCAACCCAAAAGGAAAGCTTATCCTCTTAAATTGTCCCAGAACTGGAATTGATGCCTATTTCATTTCTTGATTCAACACCACTCAGACTTGTGTCCCCAAAAATCTAAGTCTTTAGCACACCTACTGTAAAATCACAGAACAAGGAGGTAGGAGGCCTCAAGTTCTAATGATCGATGTGCAAATGTAGTCCTAAAGATTAGGAATCCACAAAAATCTACAAAATCTACAAAAACAAAAATGAGTCTTATTTTTTTACATGACTATTTAGTTTTCCAGTGACATCATCCAGTATTGTATTAAAGAGAACTCTAAATTCTCGGGTTCTGTAAAGAGTTAGAAGGTGTGGAAAAACTGGTGCAAATGCACGACTCAAAGTCCATGGAGTAACGCAGGGGGCAATTGAATCTGTTATTTGCAGAGTTGCTTAGCGATCTAGCAGGTAAGTGTGATGGAGTTGAGTGGTTTGGGAATGACAGACTAAAGGACGAAAGCGTCTCTGCATTGCACTTTTTAGATAACGACAAAAACCCCACTGCAGCACTATCAGCTGTTATTCAAATGCCATCATGAGTAATGTAAGAAAACATTCGCCAGCGTGGAAAATAGACCGACATGCTGAAAGATATTTAAATGACCAAAAAAAAAAAAAAAAAACACCACTCAGGATTTTATCACGGATCGTATTACTTATAAAGATTAATATGAAAGTTTTATATGAAAGTATTAATATGTTTTTTATGCCATTTATGCCAAGTATTAATATGCAAGGATTGTTCCCTGAAGGCTTGCCAGGCTATGGGACAAATGCAGTCTGAAATCCAGCTCAATGCCAAAACTTAAAACCCAATAAATTGTCCCAGTCCCAACCCAATCCCTGTAACCTACTTTTAAAGTCCGCTCTGTTCTTTTCCAAATGTAATATTTATGAAGTAACATCATGCTTTCATAATGAAGCACGAGGACTATTAAAGCATTCACTTTCCCTAAATAGTTTTACTGAGAACTCATCATGGTCTCATTTATTTCATCGCCTTCGATAAATTTATGGCTCTGAGTAAGCGCGAGTTCACTGACAGTTATGCTTCAATGCAAGAATAAAAACTCATGTATGGGAGTGAGCTTCTCCACATGGTCGCTCGTGCATTCTGGAATGTACTCAGTGTTTACTTTGTACTATATTGAAGAGAGATTTTAGAATTCATCTAAATCAATTTCATAAAAAAAAAAAACACCCCATGTGAAAGATTCAGATTAGCCTGAGTATCTACTGGGGTATTAGCGCTTAGCTGCTACGCTGTAGCTAATGACCTCACAGTGAGACATGGCAAGCCATAAAATTGTAACTGTGGAGATTCATTGCAAAAATCTGCAAAGTCTGAACTGGGATTAAACGGGTTGAGGCATTCAAGCTGAGAACACTGTAGCAGCTGTTGAACATGGTGGCGGTAGCATTGCAGGAGGAGAACCTCGGAATTCTTTTTAGCATAACTTTAAATCATTAGCAATATGGTTAAAACACATTTATGCAAGAAGATTGTTAATGGCTAGTGGAAGTAAAGGCAAAATATTCAGCAAAATATTAGATGTGCTGTATGTATAACTTTATTGTAAAAAAAACAATATGAACCTTGTGCATCTCTGTAACTTCTTCTGTTGAAGCTATACTGTACGTCATACAGTTGTTCTCAGACACCAAGCATAAGTGACTGCGCTCACATTACCAGCCTGAAGTGACTCCTGCAATATTTTCTCTTGCTGAATGCACAAATCCGAGGTTTTTCATATTGGATATGAATCCTAAATCGGATACATATGTGATGTGTGATCGTATAACATAACATAACATATATAAACAGGAAAATCTGAATTCATGTGACGTTTTGCCTGTGTGTGTGTTTGTAGGGTGCCGGCAGCACAGGGATTTCATAGCTAAGGTATTAAAAGCTGCTAAAATGGCTAAAGTGAGGCGTCTGGTTTTCTTTCTCCTTTCTGACACAAGTGTATTTTTGCTAAATCTATTGTTTGAAGCGAATGGCTGGTCGCACAAGTAAGGTATGGCGTGTTTTAAGGTATGACGTGAGCGAAAAAAGTATCAATGTGTGCTGTTTCAGAGGACCGACGCCTCCACATTTAGAGTCAGATAAAATTATGTTATGAAATATGAATGTGAACAGCAAAATCCAAAAAAAAAAAAATAATAAAAAAAATGTAATAATCGGAATCGGGTTGTAGTGTGAAAGTAGCCTAAGCCTAACAGAGGCCATGTTCACGTTACAAACCACACTGTTGAATATATATATATTTTTAATTATTTGAGTGGCTTGAGTCTGGTAATGTGAACGTAGCTAGCTACAATTAGCTCACTTACTCACTCATCGTCTATACCACTTTATCCTGTATTACAGGGTCACGGGAGGCCTGAAACCAATCTCAGGAGACTTAGGGCCTTAGGATGCCAATCCATCTCACACACTCACACACACACCAATTTGGGAATTCCAGTTAGCCTAATCTGCATTTCTTCGGACTGTGAGAGGAAACCGGAGTACCTGAAGTACCCATACCCTGGAGGTGTTAACCGCTACGCCACTGTGTCTCCCTGCTACAATTAGCTAACAATGTATGATGACATTTACACAACCAATGAGCGTAAAACCAAGGTATAATTGCCAATGTATATTTACTTAACATCAGTTTTAAACAAGACTCTGCTCCCTGAATCTTTACACTGATCTGTAGAATTAAAGTCTTTAAAGTGACTAATGAATACTGCAGTCGAGAACTGTTTTTCCCTTTTAATTATGATTTTACTGTGAAAATTCTGGAAAGCCACAAGTCAAGTAAAAAAGCAGAAAGAAAGAGTGGATCACAACAGACCATCCCTATTTATTATAAGAAGTAAAGAGAGGCTCCAGGGGACGCAGTTTTTCCTCAGTGTAAGAACATCATCGCTGTGATCAGCTTAGAGCATCAAATACAGTCGATACATTAAATCTCTCCACTGTCCGGTGTTTAGAGAGCGATGCTGCAAGAGCCTGGATCATTTATTAGTACAAGAGTGACATCTAGTGAGCAAGGCTGCACACTGCATCAACCTGTTTTATCCTGCTAATATTTAAGAACTCAATTCACAAAAAAACATATATTTAAAAAAAGTTTTTTCAACAGGATCTATCCAATGACGGAAACATCATAACACTTTTGTAAGTCGCTTTGGATAAAAGCGTCTGCCAAATGCCTAAATGTAAAAAAAAAAAAAAAAAAAAACTTATGACACAAAACTACCATATCTCTTATTTCGTCATGTGACTGATACAATTACAGTTCTGAAACCTCACACTGTTTACCCCATGTGTTCAGAGATAACTGGATTAATCATTCATTCATCCATCTTCATTAAGTGCTTTATCCTAATCAGGGTTCCAGTGGACCTGGAGCTTACCCAGGTGATGTGAGAATAAATCCTGGACTAGATGCTGGTTCGTGGATTAGACCGTGTGCACAGATTCTCGCGGTCTTTACATTAAAGCATGTTTTTAGGAAGGAGGAGGATGAGGAGAAGGAAACCCATCCAGACATGAGAAGAACAAAAGCCAGAAACCAGAGCTCTTGATTGAATCAGGGACCCTGGCGCTGTTATGTGGCAACACACAGTGCTTATGTCATGAGTTAACAGAAATGTAGAAAAGAACAACCATCCCAGTAATATACGTGTACATCATGCTTAAAAATTTGTATTAAAAATAACAACCATGTAAAATAGATTATAGAAAATTGTCTGGTTTGTTCTTGTTCTCTTTCCAGATCTTCTGTCTCAATTCCAGCTCGTTGTCCGTGAACGCCGCCGCACCCCAGTTGGTCATTTTCTGAGGAGTTTTGTTACCTAAAGAACAAGAAAACAGATTATGACTGTACTGTACTGTAAAGCTATACAGTAAGTTCAAAATGAGTCAAAACATTTGATAAAGTTGAATAAGATTAGATTAGATTTTGTTGTCTGAGCAAAAGGGATTCGATTTAAGCTCTGACACACAAACCTGTACATCTCTTACCTGGCTGGATGAGTCGGATTAACCCTTCATGCTGCGCCACTTTATCCTTCCAGCTCCTCGTCTTGTTCGCCGCCTGCTCCAGTTTCCGTTTCACAGCCTGCCGTTACATTCACACACATTAACTGTCTTTACACTTCATCTTTAACGCATCTTCTTTTTTCCAGCTTTATGACAAGTTTAGACAGATGGAAAATGAAAAGTGAAACATGCACAAAGTGTGCCGGCCCGACGCTATACTGTACTCGTCATAAAACCAGAACACCTTCACCGTTTATTGCCATCGATTGTACAGGGTGGGTGAAAAGTAACAAGGCATTAAACTTTGGTAGTAAAGTCCTGATTTCTAATACAGATTTACTGAAACAAATTGTACGTGTACTTTATTACACCGGAAAATGAAAGCAAATTTTTTCATTTCAACATGGGCACCGGTGGCGTCAACCAGTTTCCTCAAACGGCCGAGGATGGAATGAAGGAAGTCGTGTGTGATATCGCTGAGAACCTCCTGAATCTGTACCTCCGAATCCTCCAGTGTTTTCCAGGACGTTGGCTGGGACGACCTCATGAGTGGCCTCCAAGGAGTCCAGATCTTACTCCACGTGATTTATTTATTTATTTATCTACGCAAAGGGAGGACGAGGTGTACAGGACAAAGCCTCGCACATTGGAGGACTTCAAGGCAGTACATGTACAATTTGTTTCAATAAATTTACATTAGAAATATGGACTTTATTACCAATTTTTCATGTCTGATTACTTTTCACCCATTCTGTACGTACAAGTCTCTAAAAAAAAATGTGCATCTTTCCGTTTCTTTTCCTTTTGAGGGAATAAAACGCGGGACTACACAGGACTAATATACTGTATTATGTGTCACAATTAAATGTATCTTTTTGATTGTATGTCTATTACAGGTCCAGAAAAACAATATTTTTTACTTTTGTTAGTTGTGAAGATTTTAACCACCAGATGGCGACAAAAACAAAAAAACTAAAGCAAAGTTCAACACTGAAACTACACAGCTCCATTACGTAGAGGAAGTAAAACAAGACTGCAACTGATGACAGGGCGGGGAAATCATTCCCTTATTTCTAAACTACTCCTAGGGGTATTTAAATGTCACCCATCCTGTTTTTGAGAAGAAACTCACAGGGACAGTCATGTTGTAATTACATGCTTTAAAATTCCCTCTATCCATCAAGGAACCTCAGCAGTCCAACTTTATGAGCATTTATACACTATGGACAATGCAAACTCTACCCACACAGACCCTGAGGCAGGAATCAAACCCTCGACCCTGGAGGTGCGAGGCGAGTGCTAACCACTAATATTTGAAATTAGTTTGGATTTAATCCTAATACTCGGGATCCATAAATTAACCAGGTTTAAACATGGCATGTGTACGTGGTAAGTGTGTGTGTGTGTGTGTGAAAAAGAGAGAGACAGTGTTAACTGACCTCGTACTCCTCTAGAGCCCCCTGCCTCTGCTGTTCAAGACTGTCCAGCTGTTGCATTGCAATTTTCAGGGCGTGGTCCTGCTCCAACCTTTGCTGCTCCAGCTGTTCTTTCTCCTGCTGTGTCTGACTGATGGCTCGCTGCTGCTGCAGGTGAATCTGCTCAAGCTCAGTGCGCTTCCTCACCTCCTCATCCAGCAGCCTGACACACACACACACACACACACACACACACACACACACACACACACACACACACAGTGTTTATAGTGCGCTCTGACTCAAGTTGTATCCGTGCCATATACAATGTGTGTGTCTACGAGATACCTGGCTTGCAGTTTGCGCAGATTCTCCTCGTCCTGTCTCGTCTGCCTCTCGTCCTCCAGCGCCTCCTCCAGGCGTCGGTACATGTCCTCCAGCTCCCGGACGCGCTGCAGATACAACCTGAGCTCGCCCGACATCTGATCGACCTGCTCCTCCATCTGCTGCCGCACCTGACGCCGACACACGCGCAGACACAGAACAGCTGAGATGCAGAACTCTTGCAAGATCCAAATGACAGCCAAGCTTCTCCTGTTCAATGCCTCCTAACAGATGCACTGTGTGTGTGTGTGTGTGTGAGTATTTAACTGTTCCATTGGCATGGTTACCATTTTTTCTTTCTCCAAATCCATTCTGTAGTGGTTCTGTAGCTCTGTTTGAGTTCGAATTCTTCTTTGCTCCTCCATCAGAGCCTTCGCTGCCGCCTCTTCTAGATTCTGAAAAAGAAACAGATCTTAGTGTTCAATCTAGAAGAAGAATCTACAATCTTCTAGAACCATTCTTGCGGTGCTGAAAGAGACCACAGCCATCAAGGGACACCGGTTCCATGAAGGTGTGTACTTGGTGTACAACAACATTTAGGTGGGTAGAACGTGTCAAAGTGACGCTCAAACGAATGGCAGGATCCAAGGTTTGCAGCAGAACATTGCTCAGAACGTAGCCCTGCCTCCACCGGCTCACGTTCCTTCCATGGTGCATCCTGGTGCAATCATTTCCCCAGGTAATTCATCCAACCAGGCCAGCTTCTCCCATTGCTCCGTGGTCCAGTTCTGATGCTCATGTGATCACTGTAGGGGCTCTCAGTGGTGTACACGGGTCAGCACTGGAACCCTGACCGGTCTGCACATGCTGTACATCTGGCCATCCATGACCACGTCACTAGCTCTCCGGTTTTCTTTCCTTGGAGCACCACTGGTTGCCGCATACTGGGAACAGCCCACAATGACCTCCTGTTTTGGAGTTGCTCTGATCCAGTGGTCTAGACAGTGTTGCCCGTTTTTCCTGCTTCCAACAGATCCCCTTCAAGCACTGCCTGCTGACTTGCTTTGTAATACATCCCTCCCCTTGACGAGTGCCTCTGTTACTAATTAATCAACGGTTTCCACTTCACTGATCAGTGTTTTTATCATCATGGCTGACCGGTGCATTAATAACAACAATGTCTTTATTCTAAGCTTGATAGCTCCATGTGAGATAAGATCTTCACAAGTAGAAGCTGATAAGCTTATCGCCTGTTAGTCTCCTGTTTTTTTTTTTACTCGTAAAAAAAAAAAAAAAAAGAAGAGGAACTTGATTTTTCAAGCTGTAATACTGGAAAGACACTTCTGAAAGTGAAATAACAGGGTTAGCATATGAGGTGACTAAAAACAGGAACTTGAGCCATTAGAGAAACAGCTTTTCTGCATCACAAGCTTGTGAGTTCAGCGCTCACAGATGTGACCACGTTTTTTGCATAATGTTTTTTTTTTTTTTTTTTTCCATCGTGGCCTTTACGGATTTAGGGTGAAGCTGGGTGTTGCTGCAGTCTGATGAGAATTACTGGGTGATAAGGGAGGCTATATAAAGCAGATTTACACACACAATGCTGCAAGTGATTATGCAAGGCGTCAAGGGTGAAGTGTAGAGTGTGAAAGAGGCAATAAAGCCATAGATATAGATGTAGTAGATAATGGCAGAGATCATTCTCTTTCGTACTATGACGGATGGCCAGTGGACATGGCACAGAAACCGAGGAAGAAGAAACGTGGTGGTTGTAGAGACATGGGTGTGCTCGGTCATCTTCCTTTTTCACTTCTTAGAATATTCAAGCCGATTGGAAAGACGAGCAAATTTCTAGCTATGAATAAGAAGTGCAGTCTATAAATGAATAAATAAATAAATAAGTTAGGGACGTAATACAGTGGCCAAGTAAGTGTGGCTGATTAACACAGATTAACTGCATGCAGCAAATAAAGCGGGTGAAAGTTGGTGGGTGAGCGAGTGAGTGGGGAAAAGGTCAGATTCAGACTTTTGATTGTACACAGTTGGACTTTTGATTGCGCACGATACACAGTTATGAGAGTAAAAACAGGTGATCAGGTAATAACCCCCCGGTCCACAACTCCCTGTGACGTGCAAGTGGTGTTTTGGTTAATGATTGTGTGTCAGACAGAGACATGCGGTAAGAGTCTCATCACCGTACTGTGCTTGATGTATTCTGTAAATGTCGATCGGTTTTACACTTGCGTTCATGTGAGAGTCCCGGTTTGACTTGAACGCCCCTCGTATACACATTTAGGTTTCCACTTGTGTCCCATAACAAGATAAAACAGCCACATGAGCAACCATGCAAGCGACCGCATCACAAACATGGAAAGGACGAAGCGAGCGGCGTAAGCGTTTTATTTCCTGCTGGGGTGAATGTGTTCAAATTCATATAATAGGTGTTATGGGACCAGTGCTGTTTTGTTGTTGTTGTTGCACTTTGTAGAGAACTGTGGTTAAAATTATTACATACTGTGGTTTTAGTTAGGAAGATTCTTTTTTTCTTCTTTCTTTTTTCCCCCTTTGCTTACAATTTATATTTAGACAGATTGAGGTATTTAGAGGTCTATAGAGAGACTGATTGTGACTGAGGTTATGACTGGACTGTAGTACCTTCCTCATGGCTTCCAACTCTCGCTGTTTCTTCTCATTGGCCAGATGCAGCTCCTTCATTTGTCCCTCCATCAGCGCTTGTTCTGCCTGCAGGCGGCTGCGCAGTTCCCGTCGCCGCTGTCGGGCTTCGCGGTGGGGCGCAGACTGACCCTGCCTCAGCCGGTTAATGCAGTCCTGGATGGCTGGTACACACACACACACACACACACACGCACACACATGCACATGCACACACAAACCACGTCTGTGAAAATCCAGGGCTTAAGTAATTTTATTGTGACTCTACATGAAGTCATATGAGGAATATGTAGAACCACAAAAAAGCACTTTTGCTTAAGTTTTTCTCTACAAATGTACAGCAGACTTTCTAAACTTTATATCCACAATATTTTTATCAGTAAAGCAGCACTCCAACGAGTTCAGTTGTTAATACAGCATACAAATAAAAACAATTGAATTGACTTAAACTTTTGGAAGAAAAGTGAGAACACTATTGTTGCAAGAAGGTCAGATGAAACCGGAATTAACCTAAATCCAAAACTAACACTCTGCACATCACCCTGAACTCATGCTGTGGAGATGCTTTTCTTCTGCAGGGACATTTGAGATATTTTGCCAAGAAGAATGGGCAAATGGAGTGGCAGTGGTGGCTCAAATGATTAAGGCTGTAGGTTACTGGATTTTACTGATCATAAGGTTGGTGGTTCGAGCCCCAGCACCGCCAACTTGCCACTTTTGAGCCCTTGAGCAAGGCCCTTAACCCTGTCTGCTCCAGGGGGACACTGTAACCTGGCTGACCTTGCGCTCTGACCCCAGCTTCCTAAATTAAAATAATTTCATTGTGCTGTAAGGTACATTTGACAAATAACCTCGGATTGCGAGTAACGCGGTTTTCGAGTGTTCTGCAAGATTAGCAAGGATTTTTAATACATTTTGAACTGGAAACCGAGCAAAAGTCTTGGCTTACGAGTACCGAGGATCATGTATCACGCGTGCCCCTCTTATTTTGACACCGAGCGTCACGTGATCACAACTGAGCCAATGATTTTTATTTCTCTCTTGCACTGCGGAATTGTGGGTAATCGTCTCCCCTGCTGGGTCTTAGTGCTCATCTCTTACTGGTATGATCAACATCTCCCTCTCTGTTTCATCGTTTCTTCAATGTGTGTGCGCGCGCGTAATTTGACACCGACACGCACACTCACTCTCTCGTCTTTACACCCCCCTCCCCGGCTTCACACACGCACACAGAAAATCCGCTCTGTCGCAATTCTTTTCAAAGGTAAGGTGCTGGTTCATTTGTTGTTTTTTTTTTTACTTTACAGAGCAGTGATTCCGATAGTATGAGCTCACGTGAGTGTGATTAGAGGGATTTCTTTTTTTTCCCCCTTAAAACAGTGTTTCCACTTTTTTTCCACTTAACTTGGGCCTCTCCACGCACAAATGGAAACACTTATCTGTCGGGATTTATTTTTACTTTTCTTTTTGATAGGTAAAGTGCAGGTTAATTTGTTTTATTTTTACTTTATATATTGTATTAATAATTTTTTATGTATTTATTGTTTTGGGCTGTGGAACACATAATTTGAATTTCCATTATTTCCTATGGGAAAATTAGATTTGGTTTACGAGTGTTTTGGGATACGAGCCCACTTCCGGAACGAATTATGCTCGTAATCCAAGGTTCCACTGTATATATTATTTATTAGTTGTGCAAAGCTGGTAGAGACATAACCCAAAAGACTTGTGCAAGGTGGCTCTACAAAGCAATGTCTTAGGGGGGCTGAATATAAATGCATGCCACACTTTTCAGATATTTACATTTTGAAAGCCATTTCCCATTTCCCACTTCCCAATTTGTGTTGCATAAAATCCCAATAAAGTATATTTATGCTTGTGCTTGTAACATGACAAAATTGGAAAAGGGGTATAAATACTTTTGCACGGCAGTGTAAACTTAACTTAAAATTTTATAACATTTCGGACGCACATTCTTATCCCATGGTCGCTCCTAATTTTTATTCCTTTCTACGCTGTCAAACAATGCTGAAGGCGTCCAAAATATACAATAATCTACTCTGAACAGTTGATAATAAGTTGTGTCTGCTACTTATGATCTGTAAAGCTTTCATAACGGCTCAAACCTAACTTTGATTTGATTGTTAATTGAGGTTTCCGAAGCTGGTAAAATGTAGAACATAATTCCAAACTTGTGTCCAAACCTGTATAGAAAACTTTGAACTTAACAATTAAGTACAATTTAGCCTGGACACAGAAATTCGAATGAAATTGAACAAAACCCAACCAGATTTATTGTCACTTATTCGAATTTATACACATTTTTCTTGCAGTTTCTTTCCCCCTCTTCAAAGCAATTTTATGTTGTTATTTTTAACTTTCTAAATTTGCTCCGGCCAAACAGTAGATAAAATTAAATACATGTGATTAGTTCACACATACTCAATCTTCTAATTTGCTCTGGCCAAAAGAATTGAGAGAATTACATATGTGTGAACTAACCACACCTACGTAACATGCTGTCGTATCAGAACAGAGCCATATCTCTTGTGTGTGCAGGCCAGACACACCCCTATACAGCCAAAAGTTTGCGTCCTCCTGACCTTCATACCCTAAAGTGCTTGTTAAACATTCCATTCCAGATTTAGTTCCCTTTTGCTGTCATAATGCGCTCCAGTCTTTGGGAAGACTTTACACCAGGTGTTGCAGCGTGGGTTTGTTGAATGATGTTCATTCAGCTACAAGAGCATTAGTGAGCTTAGGAACTGTCATTGGGATGTTGACGAGACTCCAGTGCCAGTTTATCCCAAAGGTAATCAGTGGGGTTAAGATCGGTCAGGGCTCTGAGCACAACACTTCCAACCTCGACACCCCGTGTCTTCATGGAACTGGGTTTGTACACAAGAACACTGCCATGTTTGGGCCTCTCAGTTCCACTGAAGGAAAACTGTGCACAGACCCTCCATACAACTGTTTACTTCCAGCTTTGTAGCAACAGTTTGGGAAAGAAACACACATGGGTGTGATGGTCAGGTGTCCACATACTTTTGGTCACATAGCATAGCTGTGGAGAAAGCTAGCAGAATAGGCAATAATGAATGGGAATAAAAAAGATGACAGTTTTTTTTATGGAAATGTAAATTCGACGATGTTTAAAGTACTAAAGTATTAAAATACTATTAGTATTAAAGTTGTCCTACCCTGGATCCACTCTTGCCGTTTCTTTTTGTCCGAGGCGCTGATCTCGAGGCTCTTGTCTAGACATTTGACGATGAAGAGGTTTCTCTTTCCTTCTTTGTCTGTTAAAGACTACAAAAAAAAAAGGGAAGCATTTAAGTGTCACTTGCTCAGCATCGCACTTTACAGGCAGGCCTGGTCGAGCGCTCACCTCCACACAGCAGTGACGGTCCAGTGGAATGCAGCCCTTCTTCTCGGCGAGGTCCTCGCTCACGTAGTACGAGATTGAATCGAGACGCAGCTCGAACCAGCGCTCTGTCCAGTTTTTTCTTTTGTGGCCTTTTTTTGTCATATATCCCTTCAGGAACGGAGAGACATGATCACTAGAACTGTACAATACACAGTTTGACAGTAACGATGAAAGCAGAGGCTACATTCAGTCCACGTCTCATGACGTCAATCTCATATTTGCACTGAGAAATAACCTCGAGCTTTCCCATGACATGGTACGCTTTTGCAGTCCTCAATGACAAGGTGGTGTGATGAAATGGAGTTAGTGTTGAAATACCCAAGGTTGATTCATTTCCTACAACAGCATGTCTCAAAGTGTGTTATTTGTGGTATTCATCAGCAATTGATTACACACAGTACAGTAGATGTCTGCACATGCAGCAGCAGCAAAGACTCGCAAACTGTTTCATCCAACAGCAGCTACAGGAACATTCACACAACGACTAGCAGATTCCAGCCAGAGTCTAACTTGATTGCATCTTTCCAAGACTATATATACACAGTACTGTATATTATCTGTAAATACGGTGCATCTCAAAGTATTCAAATATTGTGGAAAGTTCCTTTTTCATATTTTAATACAAAAAGCGAAATATCTCATATATTCTTGATTTATTATATATACATTTTGATATTTCAAGACCTTTATTGGTTTGTTTGAATGTTTTTTCTTTGGCTCAGCCGGTGAAAATCATATAAAATATCTCAAAATATTGGAATATTTCCTATTTATTATTATTATTATTATTATTATTGAAGCCCTCGGATTGTCTGTTTTGTTAACCATGACCAATGAATCATTCAAGCATAAAAAAACATGATAGATGTAAAAAAAAAAAAAGAAAAAAAAAGGCATGAACCAGTGAGAAACGGTTGCAGATGATGACTGGTGATGCTGAATGCTGATTGGTTGGAACAGACAAGAGGGGAAATGAGGTTGCTGCCAAGGTTGCTACATAAACATCATCTACATCATTTATTAATATGAAGAAATGGGACGGCTGTAGACTTTTTTTTATTTGCAGGTCTGGTTAATGCTTAACTGCATTTCGTTGCTGTACTCTGTTAATCTACAGCCAGATATTAATGGTTAATGTTGTGGTGTCTGGTTAGCGTAACGTCCTCTGTGTGACAGGAAACAACCTGACCGCTTTCAACTTTTTTCTTTGACGTGTACAAAATTTTAAACGAGCATGTTCTTAAAGAAAACTTGAATCACATTAACAGTTATACATACATTTGTCTGTTTATCATTTTTACGATTACATGCCGCATCCCTGTCAAGCGCATGTTACTATAGAGACCATAAAATAGAATTAAAACAAGGACTTGAAGATAAACATGTTTTTCAAAAAAAAAAAGATTAATTAATACCTTTTGACCGATCAGAATCTGGAATTTGACAGTACAGGAATTATTGTGTATCGACCAGCCATAACATGAAACATGAAGCCCGATTCTGTGTGGATTCCTCCTGTGGAGGTGGTGCTCTGGACGTTAGCGGTGGATCTTTTGGGTGCTGTGGGTTGGAGGGGGCGGAGCCTCCGTGGTTCAAACTTGTTTGTCAGGTGCGTTGCATGGATGCTTGGTGAGAGTGAGATCTGGGGATTGTGGAGGCTGGATCAACCCCCTTGAACTCTTTGCCCGCTAACTCTCATACACCGCACTGCACTGGGGGTTCTGATACTGCACCGTTTTTATTCTGGCCAGCATGGTTTTCTTTTTTTATCAATTTATCCAACATTGACATTCTTGTGGGATTGGACTGAACGGGCTGGAATTTGTCATCCTAGTATAATTTATGATCCGTGTTATTCCGTTCACCTTGTTAGTGTTGTGGCAAATTGGTGTACACAGTATGTTTCTAACTCTAAGCTTAGGAAAGAGATTCGCTGAATATTAATCCCAACATAGGGCTTAATTTCTCACCTGTTTGAGAATATCCAGAATGAGCTCCTGGAAGACCTCGTTGATGCCCAAGCTGGTTGTCTGGCGGTCCATGCCCTTGGTGAAGTAACCCATCCCCACCAACTCAATCAGCTCCCACACACTCAGACAATTCTTCTTCAAACTCAGCTGGGCCTTATACTCCACAAACTTGCCCTCGTTCCAGTTCCCACTCATGGCCTCCAGCATCTTCCTCAGCAGAAACTCGATCTTGGGTGATGAGAAAACATCAGTGTAATAGTGACTCTCAGAGTTTAGGCTCATTACTGTGTGGATGTTGTTAGAACACTAGATATTGGAATTTACTCACCTCTTCCGTTACGATCACAAGCGGATAATGGTCTTCAGACAGGAAGTTGAAAATACACCAGACTTTGAAAGCGTCTTCGTCTGAGATGAGCAGGCGGTTGCTGTTCATGTTCTTACGGGCACAAAGCGTCCAGCACATTTTATTCAGCTCCAGGAAATCAAACTTGCCCTGAATCTGGGAATAGAAATCAATCAGTTGAGAATTTCTTAATCTCTTGCATCAGTTATTACACAGCTTTATTAGCAGATGCATTCATGCTCTGTTACTGTATAACAAGCCTTACAGTATAATAAACTGCTGTATAAATATCTAGGTGGTAAAAACACGGGTTGATTAGAGTAGTACAGACGTTGCTTATTGATGAAATTTTTTTTTTATTGATTTCTGTAAGTTGTAGCTTAACTTCTTAAGAGTATGTAAAGTATAAAAAAGTAAGCATAATTCATAGGGTTCATATCAAACCGTACTGCTACAATGGCATGACACATACTACATCTACACACTGTACAACAGCAAAATAAAATGCTGCGTGTCAAAATCACAAAGAGGCACAGAAATGATGAAAACAACTGAGGAAAAGGGAGAAAGAAAAAAGGACAGGAAAAAAAGTTATTTTAATATATTTTAAAAAATAGCTTCCATTAAGTTTACAATAGTTTACAAAAAAAACATACATCACTTTATATCCTGTAGTTACATACATTTAAATATAGATATATTATATATTGTTATTAAGTGTATATAAAATAACTATTTTACACGTTTGCTGTCAGGATGAACTTTTTAAGCATGTTTTTTGAATTTTTTTAACTTTTTTGCATGTTTGTTTAGGACTGATTGAGACACGCCACGTCCATAACACCAGTTTATGCTAAATTATTCATTCCAATTATTTATTCTAAATTACAAACCTACACTTTTGTGTTCATTTAATTCTCTTTCATGGGACAAGCGGAACACTTTCCGAGTTTTTCAGAAAGAAATTATTATCTCATAAAAGTTTGTCCATAATGCAGATGAACCGCTAGATGTGTTCAGGATGTAAATAATAAATTTAAAAAAATTGAGGAATTCTTGTTTTTAACTAAAGACACTACGTTTAAAGTTATGCAAATGAATTCACAGATACTAAGCTTGAGGACTACAGTACTATTACCAACCTGAAGTCTTTTATTTCTCTTCTTTATAAACGTCTACTTGGTGCTTTTTTCCCTCTTTATAGTCACAATTAATGACACTGAACATGTTAACAAGCCATGATTAAAATAAGCTTGAAAGTTTGTCCTGTAACAGATCATCATGAGAGCTGCTTACATTGTCACAGAAATGAACCAAACCTGAAAACACCAGCATATGAGTCAAGAGTGTCGCATCACATGAGCAAGGAGAGGAAAAATAGTTAAAACAGTGTGAATGTTCCTAACTTGTGATTTACTCGGCGACTTGTTCGACCACGTGCTTCTGCATGGATGTGGTGTGTGTGTGTGTGTGCGTGTGCGTGTGTGTGTCATGTATAACTTGTTAACTACTTGTTACTGGACACTTGGCTGGTTTACATTTAAGTTGGACACTTTAGGAATATCAAAAGATTACAAAAACATACAGTTTACAATGTTTTAAAATGTGACTAATGTAACTGGCTTCATCAGATTATTCAAAATATCCGTCTTGTCACATGTCCTACTGTACGTTGTTATGGAAGTTAATGATGTCTGCAGTTGATTTAGAGCTATAATTTCTCATGACAGCAGCAGCAGCAGGGTTCCTCACACCGTCCAGTTTCCCAGCCTGCACAAACATACAGACTGTTGCCCAGATACTGATTTACTGCCGATTGGAAATTTCTGGATTAAGCACAAACAGGACACTCTTCATTAGGAAACGTACTGTACATGCGAGTCGTTCATGGTGAATGAAATAATCAAAGTCATTGAATTTGATTTGTATGTTAAAAAATAATTATTCGTACCGTATGTTAAAACATGTGCAAAGTGCACGTTAATTATTGACACTGTAAATGATTCGTACCACACTTTATACAGAAATCGACCTTGTTTCTGTTTTTCCTCCACTGTAAATATGTTACTGTTTTAGCTTTTCCTAAATTTTTCACTTCATTTTCAGCCCCTGGAACTTGCCCCTGACCCACCCTCTTAAGATCGGAGTTCCTGGAATATGCCATCAGGGAAGCAAAACTCCACAGAGTTCAGAACATTCAGGTCGTCAGCTGACTTCATTTTCTTGCTGAGTCTCGACCTGAGCGACTGAAGCGACCCCAGATCACAACACTGTGTCCAGAGGTTCGTGCAGTGGCCGCTATGCATGATGGGAGCATCGCTTCATGCGCTTCCTTTCTTACCCTGACACACCCATCACTCACAATAGGCTTCATCTTCACTCATTAAACCACATGAACTGAAGCTTTTTTTTTTTCTGATGAGTTTCACTAACAAGTGGTTTTCTTCGGAGATCTCATCATATTGTGTGTGCGTATAGAACTTTTCTTACTTCAACTATTAAACACTGCTCTGATTCCTATTGGCCATTTTATTTATGCAATTTTACCAAGCGTTTAGGTGATCGGTGATCACGCTCATTCATTTATTTATTTATAACACACACACACACACACACCCCAATCACATTTCTTCTTTGAAGGTGATGATTTAGGCCTATCCTTCTAGGTTTTAATAATTTTTTTTTTTTTTTTTTTTTGTGTGATGTATTTTCACTAAGGAATTTTGACTCTTTAACTACTTTAATCCCTCCATATAATTTACATGTGAAAACTTTTAATGCAGAAAATGTAGGTTTGCGTTACTTTTTTTTTTCAAGGACCAGAAAGCGGAAGAGAAACAGAAGAAACAGTCAGACAAGGAAATAATAAAAAAAAGAGGAGGGGAAGGGAAGGTGGTTATGGTGGTTTCTTATGGCAAATAAGAAAAACTAAGATAAGAATAACAAGCAGAAGGAGAAGGTGCAAAATTAGGAGGAAGACATTGATGATTATAGTAAGATGAATTCAAGAGCAGAGAGCAAAGCAGAAAAGAAGGAAGTGAAAGAAAGTAAAGTAAGAAAATAAGCCTCAGAAAGAAGAAAAGGGAAGAAAATGAAAAAGGTTGAGTTTTTTTTTTTTCTTTTCATGTTAACAGCAGGGGTTCCTGGAGGCACTTTTTTATAAATACTTCTGCCTAAATGATTCAAAGAACCCTTTGAAAACCCAGGCAAGTTTTATTCTTTTTTTAGTACTGGAAAAGCACCATGAAGATGAGCAAGATGATGAGATGAAGATTAGGGGAGGACGGACTCTATTTACCCTGTCCAGGATGAAGGTGTTCAGATAGGGCATGTAGCCTTGGGTGGACACCGGCCCCTGATCGTCATCCTTGAAATGTTCCTCCAGCTCAGAGTTCTGATGAGGAATCTGTAGGATCGTGTACAGGTTGTGTGACAGAACCTTCACGAGACAGAGCAGACATAAATCAGTGCTTTTTAACAAACAACAAACAACGTCACAATGACGGTGACGGAGGGGAATCCTGATCTACAGTAAATGTTGGTCTATAATGAGAAAATGAGAGGAAAAAAAAAATTTCTTATTAGTAGGAAACCGTGTGAGGAACCAGACTCAAAAGGGAACCTGGCCGCTGTTGGGTGACGCCTGTTGGCAGGATGATAAATCATTACAGTACATAACAGAAGAGTAGAACTGTAAAAATATAAAGAATAAGCAGTAATAAGGAAGAGGACAATCGACAAATCTACACTATCCAGTTGCAATTAAACAGTGCTGCTTCGGCATTTATTTTTCAAGGTACCATGTAAATCGTGTGACACAATCATGCAACTACTCAACTGTGTAATCCAAAACCACATGGCAGGTGTTCAGTGTTATCTTAAGACTGCAGAATTGCTCAGAATTATGTCCTCAACATATGCATTTCCATCTGTGCATGAAGACAGTCCAAGCATAAATGACTTGTCTATAAATAAGAACACGAAGTGAGCTTTTTGGTTTCGTGAAAGCCCATACTTAAGGATTTGAGAAGTGATATTATGTGAGTGTGTGTGAACACTTAAAAGGTGTTTAATACAACTCAAATGCAAATAACATAGAAGGTCAATTCGGGTGAAATGGGACAGAAGTCTTGTCGCTGCACATCATTTATTTTCCAACTCTAAACTATAAGCTCTAATATAAACTCTAAACACACCGGTCAGCATCAGGCAGGAAGCTGAGCATAAAAATAAAAAATAAAAAAAACAGAAAAAGCACATTATAAAACTGTCAGGGCTAATGCATTGGACATATTTATGACATATATTTATATTTATATATACTGTACAAATGAGATATGTTACTCAAATCATGGACTTGTGTTTCTAATTTCAACATTTTATGAATGGTTTGGTCATTTGGTTCTGCATGATTCAGATTAAATGGGACAAGAAAGCTGAGACAGTATGGAACTTCACTTAATTCTAATGACTAATGCCTGGTGTATATATAATTTAATTAATGTAAATAATAATAAAAGATGTTTTATTGGATTGGATCTGGACACAGACGCTGCTTGGTTCATGGGGAAATTATCTTTACCGTCGTACTGGATTGTAGGGGCCGTAGAGCATGAGGCGTGATACACCCTGGAGAGGGTGCCAATCCATGGCAGGGCACATACACACATATTCACACACTCATTATACACACTACTACAATTAAATCTGGAGCGGCAGTTGACCTAATCTGCATGTCTTTGGACTGTGAGAAGAAACTGGAGTACCTGGAGGAAACCCAGCAAGCGTGAAGAGAACACGCACTCACACAGCCCCCGAGGTGCGAACCCGGACCCTGAAGGTGGGAAGCCACAACGCCAACCACTAAGCCACCCAAGACTGACGTATTGGACATGTTTATGAAGTGTTTTTTTCCGTTACTCAACTCATGGAACTATGGTTCTAATTTCAACATTTTAAAAATGGTTTGGTCATTTAGTTCTGCATGATTTGGGTCAAATGGGACGAGAAAGCTGAGACAATATGGAACGTCACTTAACTCTGTATAATTAAAGAAAAAGAAAAATAACACCAGTAGAAATTTGATGGGTGTAAATAATAATTTTTTGAATGGATTGGTTTGTCAGAGACACAGACAGTGTGTGCCTCATGGGGAAATAAGATCTTTTTAGGGAAAAAAAAAAGAATTTCCCCTTATAACAAAACAGAACAATTTGACTCGAAGTGATTAAACGCACAGAATTCTGCAAACTGCTGCCAAAAAAAAAAAATCATCATAAAGCTCATTTAGCATTTCCTATCCAATTTAAGTCCAAAACAAGGAAACAAAATGTTACCAAATCGTTGGTGTTCTTGCTGCACTTCCTACCTTCAGCTGAGACTTGGAGACTTTCCCCTTTCGGTCCACATCCAGAGCGCTGAACGCGTGCCAGATCGGCTTTAAGATCTCATCCCTGTGGACCATTTTACACGTGTTACCCCGAGCAGCGCGCACACGGCGAGCACTCAGACAGCGGCTACGTCCAACACCCGCAGTGTGAGCGCCGTCTGTCTGCTGGACCTTCTGTACGCGAGGAAGAGAAAAGCCCGCCACCTACCCAGCGCGCGCGGAGGCGCATGCACGCAGACCTGCCGTCACGTGACCGACCGGCCTGAGAGCAGAGCAGACCCGGACTGGCCCTCGGGCGCACCGGGACGATTCCACGTGGTCCACGTGGTCCACGCCAGCCAGCGTGCTTATTTATCTATTTATTTATTTATTTTTGTAATAATTCATATATTTTTCTATATTGTTGCCCACCTATGTGTACTAAAGTGATGATTTCCGAAAGTGGCATTCAATGTATTCATTAAATAATTATAACGACATTTATCTTAGGCATTATTCAGATTCTGTTGGTCTTGAATGGCATTGTTATCATCCTCAGAGCGGCACAGCGTTTAAACCGACACGCTAGGATGGAGAGAAAGCGGCCAGGTGGAGCAGAACGGGAAAGGGCACGCAATCAATGTCAGATTTATTCAGGGCTTCAAGTGTAGGTGAGTTTCATCCCTAAATGTCCCTAGTTTTTTCTTTGCAAGGTTTCCCCCCTTATTTAAACTGCAGGCGGCACGGTGGTGTAGTGGTTAGCACTGTTGCCTTGCACCGCCAGGGTCCGGGTTCGATCTCCGCCCAGGCTCGATTCCCGTCTCTGTGTGCATGGAGTTTGCATGTTCTCCCCATGGTTGGTGGGTTTCCTCCGTGTACTCCGGTTTCCTCCCACAGTCCAAAGACGTGTAGGTTAGGCTAATTGGCGTTGGCCCGTAGTGTGTGTGTGTGTCTGTGCCCTGCGATGGATTGGCACCCTGTCCAGGATGTACCCTGCCATGTGCCCTAAGTCTCCTGGGATAGGCCCCCCTGACCCTGAATACAGGATTAAGCTGTATAGATGATGAGTGAGTGAGTGATTTAAACTGCAAATAAATATTAGATGTAACGCCACACTATCATCACTTAAAATACTATATGTTAAAAGACATTATTATTATTTATTGTAAAGTCACATAAGTATTTTATCAGACACAAAATATCACATTCTTTTGTTTAGGTAGGAAGGGAACGGGAGACAGGAGCTATAGTGTAGACATGGACAAAAATGAGTCATAAAATCTGATTTTGTCTGAGGTGGAGACAGTCAGCCTAGTACTCGCCCTGGTGCAGTGATCAGATTCAGCCAGGTACTGAGACAGGTAGAAGGAAAATTAATAAAAATAAAAAAAACACATTTATATACTGTAGTTATAACATATTGGATGTACACAGACCGCGAGGAGGGAATCAAACCTGGAACTTGGAGGTGCAAGGTAACAGTGCTAACCACTAAGCCACCGTGCCCCTCAAAAATGTACAATCGTAATTTATAAAAAATGTAAATCCACCAAAATTTATTTCATATTTAAACAAATTAGTTTTAGCTCTAAATACTTTATTAATCATTTGTTGACTTTCATTTAGCACCCTTAAAGGGCTAGAGTGAAAGGTTTACTCTTAACAGGTCTTAGCACTGTCACCATGCACATCCAGAGTCCGGGTTTGATTCCCGCGTCTTTTCTAGGAGTTTGCATGTTCTCCCTCAGGAACGTCCTCCAGCAGTCCAAAAACATGCCGATTAGGTTAATTGTTGTTCCCAAATTGACCATAGTGTATAAATGAGAGTGTGTGTATTTTCACATATCCCCGGTAGGAAGCTGGGGTCAGAGTGCAGGGTCAGCCAAGAAACAGCGCCCCCTGGAGCAGACAGGGTTAAGAGCCTTACTCAAGGGCTCAACGGCAGCAACGTGTTGGTGCTACAGGTTGATCCACCACTGTCCAATAATCTAAAATATTGGTTTTGGATTAAGATTAACCAATGATTCATCTTCTATTAAGATGTTTGAATTGTCACTGCCAGGCTTAAGGATGGGTAAATTCCAATCTGAAAAGAAGGAAATAAACAGGAGTCATGATAATGTTAACACATTTTAGTGTAAATCTGTGATAGGATTTGTTCCTTTTTTGTGTAAAAAAACAACAACAAAAAAACAAAACAGCGACTACTTAAGAAAGATCGACTCACATTGCAGATACCTGTATAAGCTAAATCTGGATGTTTGTTGCTTTCTTAGGAATTCACTTAGCTTCACATGTCTATTTATTGTTCAGGGGCAGTCAGGCATGAGGTGGGAAAAAAACCCCTGATGCCTATCTCAAGGCACCATGCACACATTTACACCCAAATTCAAATGTTACCTCAGCTAATCTTCACACTTTGCATGTTTTGGGGAAGTGAGATGAAACCAGAGAACCTTAAAGAATTTTTTTTAGGTCCATGGGCAGACTGTGAAACTCAGTAACCTGAGATCAGTGTTGCATCAAGACCGTGAGGTAAAGGGGTGATATATTCATGTGGTTTTTTTTTTGTTTGTTTGTTTGTTAATATTTTATCTTATTATTGCACCTGATATCATATAACTTGGGGTCATGTCTGGTGAAATTGATCACATATATACTGTACACAGATCAGCTTTAACATTACAATGCAAAATATTATGCCCAACGTGATGTGGGGTCCCACTGTGCCCCAGGGGCAGCTCTGGTCGCTCGGGCATGACTCTGCAGGGCCTCTGGGGCGTGCTGTGGTGTCTGGCACTGGGACTGTAGCGGTGGGACGGTAGCTTTGTTTGCTGGTGTTGTGGGATGAATTCAACTTTGTCTGATGGTGGATTGGACTTGTTGGTCTGGCTCATTCCATGGATGCTCCGTCAGCTTGAGATCTGAGGAATTTGCGTCTGCATGACTATGCAATGTGCTGCTGCCGCAACGTGACATGGCATAAATAAGCAGGTGCACTGGTGGCCCTAATGAAGTAGCCAGCGAGCGTAATTTTTTTGATCTGTGCTACTTTGTGTTGCATTCTCTGTAAAGCAGACGTGGGCGTTATGAAGGTGACAAATACATTAAACACACAAACAGGTGGTGAACTGTGCAAGCTTGCTTTATTATATGATATTCCAATACAGTGAAATGATCAAAACATACACGAATTATGCACAAACATTTTTACGCTGAAGCAATGTCTAATTATTAACAAGCTGTGCTAAAAAAATCACTACTGATATCATCATCAACAGTTTCATCATTTAAGTGCTTCTTAAACATAATGTGTCACAATATCAATCAGTTAGATAATACAAAAACTATGACTTTTTTGTGCCACTTGCTTTTTTTCCCATTTAAAAATCAGAAAATTTGAAGGATTTTGTTTCATGAAATAATAAATGTTGTTGTTCTTACTAATTCCCTTGTGGCTGAATGTACACAAATCCTTACAGACACGTTGGTGTTCAAAATTAAAAGTCTTTTTAAAAGAATGGAGCTTATTATAACATTATAGCAGCAAAGGGGAATCCGTCTGGAATGGGATGTCCAGCAAGCACATGGAGTATGAAAGTTATAGTCAGGTGTCCCAAAACTTTCGACTGGTTGTAGCAAAAAAAAAAATTATTCTGAATTATGTATGGTCAAAATGTATATGTATATATATCTTTTTTTTTTAAAAAGGTCAGTGAATCTGTTGCCTGCTCTGATCAGAACGTGCTTAAACTGAGCGAGCGGTTTATCTGCCTCTCGACCAGTCTGGATGATCTGTTATACTTGTTTGCACTGGAGCAGGTCATGGTCCTGTTAGAGACGCTCATTTCAGCAGCTGCTGTTGAGGACTGGATCTCGTTCAGCTCTCTAGACAAACACAGAAACCGAGTGAGTTTAGGAAAGATGTACAGCAGTGAATACCATTTATTAAATTGAAGCCTGGTTGATTTTACACTTTTATGATTGTGGCGCTTACTTCAGCAGCTGTGCGTTTCTGAACTTCTGTGCATGCAGCAGCTCGCGCAGGGTGTCGGCACTCGGTTTGGAGGCAGGCTGCAGGACGCCGTGTTTACTGAGGGCCGAGGATGAAGGTCTGTGCACGGGCTCTGGGTGAATCATGAGCTGTGATAAAAATTAAAAAAAATGAGATGGTGAGTTACTGTTAACACAGTAACTGCTAACAATTAAAACTCACTTATCGTCTATACCGCTTAATCCTGTATTCAGGGTCGCGGGGGGCCTGGAGCCTTTCCCAGGAGACTTAGGGCACGAGGCGGGGTACACCCTGGATGGGGTGCCAATCCATCGCAGGGCACACAGACATACACACACTACGCCAATCAGCCTAATCTGCATGTCCTTGGACTGTTTGGGCAGAACATGCAAACTCCATGCACACCGAGACGGGAATCGAACCCGGACCCTGTGCCTTACACTGTGCCTTACAGTTAAAACTGTTTATTTATAAATGAATGCAAAATGTCTTTTTATATAATGTAGACGAAGGTTACATTTAAGCAGCTTCTCTCCTTCTCTGTCTTTTGAGACCTCACATGCATTACGCAACTCACAGACTTCTCGCATCTCGATGAAACAAACCTTGAGTAGTTGTTGAAATTCTTCTGACAGCGCTCGAGCTACAGGTGGGAGTTTCCCTCTGCGTATGGCATGCCACATTTCCCCATTCCTAGGAAGCGCTTTTGCCTCACATGCTGTTAGTACTGTGAGTGCTAGCGCAAAAACATCTGCTTTAGGGAGATGCCTGTAGTCCTGAAAGACGGGTTTGGTTAGTTCATGTAGTTTATATACGCTGATAAGATACAGTAAATTACGGTTTGAGGACTAAGTTACCTCTTGCGCAATCTCATTGGCTAGAAATCTGCGGTCTCCTTTTTTCACTCTCGGGTTCCTGACGTGAGTCACATGACCAAAGTCTCCTGAAGGAGGAAACAAAAAGTGTTCTCAGTATACAGTAGTCAGGTTTTTTTTCCCCCCCAAACTGCAAAAGGAAGTGCATTTTTTGTTTTGCTACAAACCTATCTTGTACACCACATCTGCGTCTAGTCCATCGACGTCTCCATTACTCACAGCTGCTCTCCTTGATATAAATATATTCCCTGCAAAGAAGGAGGTCGTGATGATTTGGAATAAACTACACCAGATAAATCTGGACTACATGTTTCTATCTGTCTAACTTACCTGGCTTGATGTTCATATGAGCGAGAGAAACCGAGTGGATGTACTTTAAGCCATGCGAGACTTGCAGGAGCAAATCCTTCAGCTGAGCTTCAGGGAGGAAACTCGGAGTTCTCTGGTTCTTCTGGATGAGATGCTCGAGCGTTCCTCCATCGCAGTACTCGTTCTGGATCAGCATCTGTTCATCCTCTGACCATGCAGAGTAATACCTTACCACATGGGGGTGCTGTCCCAACACGGCATGGGCGTACACCTCGCGTAAAGCGTCCTGTCTGTCAGGAAAACCACAGTCATGGGTCATGAGAATTCAGTAAGATGGTTTCAGTAAGTAGTCCAACAAATATCCTATCTGAATACTAGGAATATATACTAAGTGTTATGTCAAGTTCTGCATTCCAGTAAGTGTGGAAGCCTATTATGCACTTGTGGTCAGTAGTTTCCACTCACTCATCATGAAATGTTATGGCATATTGGCCTTGAAATGATTTTTTTCTTTGAACTGATGATGCTACTTATAGCCTTTAATAGAAAAAAAAAAAACTCCAAGAACACAATCCAAGAACTCCAAGCACAAATTTTCATTTATTTTGAGTTTTCTGACCAAGCACAGAACCCTGAAATTCTACTTACTCATCAGCAGAACCCGCTGCCAGCCCCTTGAAGCACTTGATGGCGTAGATGCATCCATCAAGTCTTTTCACACACTTGAAAACGGCCCCAAACTCTCCTGAACTGATTTCCTCCAATTCATAGAACTCTGAAGTGTAGCGAGATGTTGGACTTACCGATACACTCTTTCTCTGTAAATTAAAAAATGGTTGCCAGATACAATGTAACGAACAACAGGCAGAACAAAAGTGTTGGTCCTGGAGGGACTCGGGGGTGATTTCTCAAACAAACTGTGCAGACTTAGTGTTGGTGTAAAGCATTTACCTTTAATGGGGGAATGAATTCCTCTTCAAATTCTGTCTCACCCAAGTCTTCATATGAGCTGTAAAAATAAATAAGTAAATAATCAACAAATGTCTGTATGATATTTCAAAAAGCTTCCAGTCAAAGGAGACTTTTTTAGGAGAGTATTATATTACAATATATTATAGTAATAATATTATAGTTATGATTTATTACAGTATATTGGCAATAACATTTAAACCAGAGCAACAATATTCATAACTTTAGGATAAATATTATAAATTAAAAATGAAATCGAGTTAATGTGTTAGCTTACAGATGATTCATTATTAACGGAAAGAAAGAAAAAATGGTTAATTAATGAATAAAATAATTTAATCTTTGCATCTGATTATTAATTTAGAAATCATTTTTATTCAATTATACAATCCCTATTTATTTACAGATTTAAATATTTAATTAAAAAAATGTTTAACAAGAATTAAAGAGCAGCATGATTGAACAACTTAAGCATGAGAAATATCAGTCTCCTTAACTTTCTTAGTCTATAAATTTAATCAAGTATATTAAACATTTGAATTTAAAATAAAATTTAAAAAACTTGGAAAAGATGTGTAAAATATTTTCAGGAATGATCTGAATTATAAATATACATTTTTATCTGCTTAATGAATAAAATAATTTAATCTTTGCATCTGATTATTATTAGTATTTTTCTTTTCTTTTCTTTTAGAGGTATATCTCTTTATACCTGTAGAGATATATACATCAGATTGCAATTATTTTAACACATACAGTATTGCACTTAAAATTTAAACTGTGATATGAAACTATTAAACATACCTTCTGTATTGTATTGCATCAAATAACAGAGCAAATGATCTTATTACAAAGGCGTTTGTCAATATCTATTTAATATAATTTAGATGTATTTAATAAATAAGTAGGAATAATTTAAATGATTAAAAACTCTACATAACCTCCTGACTATTAATATAGTCTACAGGCTTTTGCAATTAAATAATTGCACAGGTCCATTTTATGATTTTTTTTCGCGATTAATTGTGGACCACTACTTGGGTCACACTAGTTAAAGAAACTAACTGGTATATTAAATAAATATTAGTAGTATAAAATCTTTAACTTAGTAAATTCAAGGTTATAGATAAACTGTAATATTAGTTTGATTTATTCCCCTTTTTGAACTGTTGTCTTTACATTTTTATCATAAAACCGTGAGCAAGGGTCTTCACTGTATTTATTTTTCACTAACATTATTTATAATGAATCAATATTACACTGGAGCTCGTGCTGTTGTCTTGAATATCAGCATGGCTGTAATGCAGATGTAGCCACAAGGGCGCAGTACAAGTACTGAAGATATCACAGGCGTATTCATATTCAGTACACGACCTCAAATCTACTGGCTTTTACCGTTTCTTTAAATTCTGGGTAAATATACAGTAGACTTACTCTTGCTGATGTTCTCTGCTGCGGGTTCTCTTTGCGCTGACGGTCTGGAAGACAAGCGAGTCTGGAGTGAACGGGTTTATATTGATCCGCCGGGGCTTTGTCTCTGATTTTGGTGTGACAGATGAACAAATGTTTCCTCTCTTCTGCACAGGATGATCTCCACTGGACTGAAAAACAAAGAGAATATATCCGGGAATTAATAAAACACTACAGTTTTACCCATTTCACCGCAAAAGCATTATTCCTTTATTAATAATTGCAGATGCAATCTGTTTATTACATTGTAAGATTTTCCGAAGTGTCTGATGGAGCTGAGACAGTGAGACATGTTTCTGTGTGAGATGGCTGATGAGCGTTTTAGTGTCACTGCGTCTCTCAGGTCAGCTCTGATTGGTGAATGCGATTTCATGGAGCTCACAAAGTCTTCATTTGGGTTCCTTTCAAATTCTGTACATTCAGAACTGAGAAACTCTTCACATGGCAAAAATCCCAGCTCCTGCTCGGTTCCAGCGCAGCTGCTGTTCTCATCACCGCCACTGAAATTCAACCTCTGGCGAACTTGTCTCATCCTGACTTCTGTAATGGAAGGAAAAAGAGTCTTAATATAGAAACTTAATATAGAAAATCCTGGCGTCTTTATATACAGAAATCAACACAATACCTTTCCTTCCTATGGGCTTCCCTGAAATGTCACACCAAGCTCACCACACTGGATGATTACTCGCCCTCTATAATGACTGTGTGAATGAATTTGAAATGTGAGTTTAAATAGGATACAGGTAGTGGGCGGGGCAGTCATGTGACCACAATAGCCCATCAAAGAACAATACACTTTGGAGAGGCTTGTTCATGATGTCCCATTAATTAGGGAAAAGAAATGGATTAAAAAAATGAAATATCAGAATGAATTTGATTATAAATATATAACTGATATAAAAGATCAAATAAATGATTTGCATATTGATTTAATAAATATGAATACATCATTTGCAGGATTCCAAACAAATTGTAAATAGGATTATAAATGTAGAATTTACACAAATTGTAAAATAATGTTTTAAAAAAAACATACCTTACATTTAGAAATTACATCATTTTTATTCAATTATACAATCCCTATTTATTTACAGATTTAAATATTTAATTTTAAAAAATGTTTAACAAGAATTAAAGAGCAGCATGATTGAACAACTTAAGCATGAGAAATATCAGTCTCCTTAACTTTCTTAGTCTATAAATTTAATCAAGGATATTAAATATTTGAATTTAAAATAAAAATTTAAAAACTTGGGAAAGATGTGTAAAATATTTTCAGGAATGATCTGAATTATAAATATACATTTTTATCTGCTTAAAACGTAACTGTTTAAAATGAGTGAATGTAATGTGTGTACAATTAGTATTTTACTTTGTATTTCTTCAAACCTCAGGCTTAAATTAAAAAGAGATAGAAATAATTATAAATAAACTGTAGTACTATAATTCATTTTATAACGAAAAACGATAACAAAAGCAGTTTGAGAATTTAACAATTCCTTGCAATGAAACTCCAGAGAGCATAAAAATACACTTCCTACATGACTCAACATGTTTTTTGCCAACATGAAGTTGTAATGACCTTGATTAGGTGTGAAATTGAAATGGTTCTCTTAAACCCTAAAGAAAAGGAACTTCAAACACTAAATAGGTGTTAATGTTACTGTAAGTGAGAAATACATTAATGATCACATCATATTTGTTACTTCATTAGATTATCATGATTAATCTTTAAGCATGGAACAAAAAGGAAACTGCATAGAGCATAGAGGTTTGAGGCAACAGTGCCAACCACTAAGTCACCGTTTCACTGTCTTCAAAACCTTGAATTGTTAAGTCTTATCAGTGGCTTGAATCATTTGAGTCATTTCAGTTACTGTATTCATTTAGATTCATTCGAGTATTGGTTCATTAAAAAAAAAAAAACTATGATCATGCATCACACATCATGTTTTTGGTGTAGACAATAAAGGTGCAGAGATGTGTCAACATTTTATTAGATATTTTTGAGCATTAAAAATAGGTTTATATCCAACATTGATCATTTCTATTTTTTTTTTTTAATTAAATGTTGAGGGAATATTGGATCCTAAAAACTTCAGGAGGTTACATGTTGCAGTAACTCACAGTAAGGCTCGTCACCTGTGTGCTCTCTTCCATGTGTCTGATGAAACACAAGCAGACTTTAAAAAACAGGTTGAATATCTATTTTTCTGTTACTTAAGGAGTTAACAGAGCATTTTGCAAGTGAGCGTCACAGTACAGTACAGTCAATTTTCAATGCATTCAAACCTTTAATGATGAGGTGGTGTGATGAAATATGATTGTTATAATGAACTTTTGATTGTACAGAATAACTGAACACAGTTCTGAGAGTAAAAACACCCTTTATTTCTCTATATCTCAGTGAAATTTGGCAGAAGAGGATATAAACTGCTTTACTGGAGTTACTGAATCTCTACAATTATTCAATTCCTACTAGTAAATTCCATAGTAAAATGTTCACTGTGAAAATTGACTCATTGAAGGAAAATCTTAAATCAGCGTGGAGGAACTTTGATTTGATGCTGACGCACTTTGAAAAATTTAAGCTTAATACAGAGAACATTTCTAACTCAACACTAAAGAAAATTAGACTCGGCTTCTGCGATAGTTCTCACTCAAGACAAGAAAAGTCAGACAGAGGTTAGATGAAGCCTAGGGAAATTCTGACACAGCTTTTACGGGAAAATGTTTTCTTTGTATAGAAAAATTCTGATTCACCATGAAGGAAAATTAGGACTTAGCATGCTAGACAATTCTACGCTATGCTCAGAAGAAAAAAAAAATAATAAAAAATTAATAAACTTAGCCTTTAAGAAAAGTGTGACTTGACAATTGGAAGAATTCTGACTGAGCATCCAGGAAAATTCTAACACAGAGTCATGTAGCCAGCAGCATCATGGTCTTAATGTGAGCAGTCTGCCATGGAACAGCGCTGAAGGTCAAGATGGAAAGGTAACAGCAAAAGAGATGCAGAAAGAAATATACAAACCAAAGAGAGAGAGAGAGAGAGAGAGAGATTTATGGCGTGTATAAATATAGGGATAGATATAAAATTTTATTTCCTTAATTCATTAAACATTATCAACTGCCACAGACAGATACACAGATAGACAGACAGAGTGATGGCAGACAGACAGATAAATAGAATGACAGAGTGATGGGTAGACAAGCAGACAGAGACAGACAGACAGACAGAGACAGACAGAGTGATCTGTAGACAGACAGACAGCTAAACAGACAGACAGACACGTAGATGGACAGACAGTGATGGGAAGACATGCAGACATACAGATAAATAGACAGACAGAGTAATGGGTAGACAGTAGACAGATATATAGACAGACAGAATGGTGGGTAGACAGACAGAGTGATTGGTAGTGATGGTGAGACGAAGCCTCATTTAGGTGTCGAGGCATTCCAGCCAAAAGTTTCACCAAAAGGTTAATTTCATGAAGCTTCTAAGGGCTTTGTACTCATTGTACTGCCATCTAGTGGACAAACGTTGTGTAACAAACAGATGCAAACATGGTGCTGGTCCTGAAATACGTAACAATTTCTTTTGCCTTTGATCTGATGTTGAACAGAGTTGGAACCTGATCAAATTATTTTAGAACTATTAAATTGTGGGAACAGGCAATGCAGATCGAATATCTAAGATTTAACAGTTTGATCAAGGCAATCATGTTGGATACAGCGTCTGTTATTATGCGTTTCAGTTTATCTTTTATGCCCCATTATTCCATCATATTAATTTTTGCTTGGACCAGGTTTTGAGCAGTGTGGCTTTGTGGAAAATGTTCCACACCTAGCAAAATGTTGTTCAGTTTGTCATCCTTTATGTAATGGAAGGAAGCTGTATGTTCTCTTTTGCCTTCACCTTTGCTTTCTTCTATCTTTCCTCCACCATGGGCGTCAGAACCTAGAAAACAACACAATTGGCCACATAACGGTAATAATTACTAAAACCCTCATCATCGACCACTGAATGGCACAGTCATGTCAATAAGAGCCTCATACACAGGAAGCTTTTGGGCATCTAGATAAAGGTTGGGTGAATGTATTGTAATAAAGACATGTTTTAGACATAATCCCAATTGTAGTGTTTTAGTTACGTGATCTGTGTGATTGGTTCTGGAGGTTTCCACCCTCATTATGTGTTGTTCATGCATGAGTCATGTCTTCAGAGTTTTAACTAATAACTATTCAATTACATTTATTTCAATTCTGCCTTGTGGTAACTGCAATCATCAATTAGTTTATGTTGCTTAAAAATGCACTGTGGCTAGTTTTGTGCCCATAACTACCATCTTTGAAGCTTTAAATGAAAAATAAGTGAAGAACAAAATACCCACCCACCCCCTAAAAATACAGAAAAATGACTAGCAATTTTTTAAATCAAAATGTTCCCAAATAGGGGAAGTCCTTTTCTTTTTGGGCGGCTCTATTCAATAGCCGTTTAACAAATTTCCCCCTACTAGGGGTGCAGGGTGACACTCTCTGTGAATGAGCCTTTATTTAAACCAGCTGAAGCACCAAACAAATCAGTCACAGCCACAGGAGGAGCGTGTGAATGATCTCACCAATGATCTCCCAGTCACCAAACAAACCATTAGTAACTTAATATGCCGCCATGAACCATGGCAGGGTATGGTGTTACCGATGGTTTGTTTGGTGACTGTGGTCTCAACTGCCAAGAGACCATTCACAAGCTCCTCCCGTGTAGTTCTGGGCTGATCCCTCACTTTTCTTATGATTATCTTTAACTCATGAGGGGAGAATCTTGCGTGGAGCTCTAGACCGAGACCGTTCGATGCTTATTTTGTATTACTTCCATTTGTGAATAATTGCCCCAACAGTTGTTTCCTTTTCACCAAGCTTCTTGCTGATTGCCCAGCTCTTTGGTCTTGCCCATGCTGGGGAGGTTTGAATGGAAGAAGCACCTTCTTAAATTAATCTAGCTCTTAACCACATGAGCACATAACCAGTCTGTGAACCAGAATTATTGTTGGTTGGTAGAGAATAAAATCCCCATTTTACTCACTGAAATACAAACTTTGAATCCATTTTAGGATGAATATGAAACATTACAGAATGTGGAAAACTTGAAAGTATATGAAAACGTTCTGCCAGGGCTATATATACTGTAATAGGCCAAAAAAAAAAAAAAAAAAAAAACACAATTAACTTGATAATTGTGAAAAATAAGATCACTGGCATATTCAGAAAAATTATAGGCAATATCAAAAACATTGGGACGCACAACCGGTTTACACATGGAACACTTGCACACTTGCACATTTTGCACACCGTAAAGTTGAACTTCACTACATTCTGGTCTGCACTACACCACATTTCCATTACATTTCAGTCACTATATATCCACTATTTTTTATTAGATATTCTTTAACCTCTTTTTATTTATCTTATTCAAATACTTTATTTCATTTCTATTTTTAGTCTTATTCTGTGCATTTTGTAAATAAGTGTTTCTTTATTTTAAATATCTTATTTCTTTTTTGCTGTAATATTTGCAGGTCAATAGCAGTCGTATAAGCATTTCACTTCATATCATACTGTGTATGACTGTGTATGTGACGAATAAAATTTGAATTTGATTTGAATTTAAATTTGAATTTGATATCCAATATTTTGTTACATTTAATGACAATTAAATACAATTTTAAATAAATACATAAATAAATATTGTAAATATGCATTTAAAACAAATGTGAAATAAATGTGAAATTTATATACACAGAGCTCAATCCGAATGTACAGGTAAAGTATATTTTGTACAAAAAAAAAAAAAAAAAACCCATCATCGTCAGCAGCAGTATTTACCTATTAATTTCTTTTGATCTGTGACTATACCTGCTTTTGCTTCTGACTGTATTATCACTGCCTGGTACACAAACAATTCAGGAACACCATATTCTTCCATTAGACATAAAGTCCTTTGTTGTCGATGAAATAACCATTAGTGGGCTTAGACAATCTTTTATGGTGACATCACCATTGCATTATAAAACAGCAAAAACAGCCCACTGCCAACTTTAGTGTCCTGGTGATGAGGGGAAGATGGAGAGACATCCTCTGTATGCTTTACTTCTTGTATTTGTCCTCAGTGTCCCCACAGTCTGTAGTAATGAGTACACAGAGATGTTGTCATGCCCAAAGAACCAAAAGGCCTTTAATGGCTCTTGTTACGAGTTTGTGACCCTGCAGATGAGCTTCGTACATGGTCAGGCCAGATGTGAAAACAGTGGTGGACATCTAGCCTTCATCCACAATGAAGAAACACAGCAGTTTCTACAGAAATATCTGCAGCCAGAGAGCAACTGGTGGATTGGGTTAGCCTCTACATCCTTCAGCCTCAGCTCTAAGGGTAAGATATGGTGTTCATAATTCTAGACAGAAGTCCTAATTTATTTGTAGTGCAATTTGCACCAAAAAGTATTTGTCCTGATAGGTTAACTAACTCATTTAGCATTCATATTATCACCCTGACATATTCCATCATGCAACATAAACTCATGTAAATGTTCTTCTCAGAGCAGTATTGTTCAAATGATGGAGTAAAAGCTATATGTAATGTAAATTCAAGCATGGGTAAAGATAACCTTTTATCTGTTGATGCTCAAACTCCTACGGCATTCGTTCTTTTGGACCTTACAGCAGTCTTTGGTACCATTTACCATGTAGCGCTCATCTCGCACCTGGCTCAAAATGTAGGCATTCACTGCACGGCCCTAAAATGGTTCTAATCGTATTTAGCCAATAGAAGTTTTCAATTATGATTGGTGATCATTCCTCTTCCTGTGCCTCTCTTTCCTGTGGGGTGCCACAGGGTTCTATTCTTGGACCTCTTCACTTTTCACTGTATATGCTCCCTCTGGGGTCAACATTTAAGCAGAACAATCTTTTTTTTTGACTGTTAGGCAGATTATATACAAGTTTATATGCCTATAGAGCCAAATGGGAACAATGCACTCCAGCCACTGTTTGATTGTTTAAAAGCCATCATTTTGTCTTTTACAAAACGTTCTTCATCTAAATGAAAATAAAACAGAGTGCATTTTGTTTGGAACCATGGCCATGAGAAGAAGCTTAAACGTACTGTAGACCTTGGGGATCTTACTTCGTACATGAATCCAGCAGGTTGAAATTAGATAAACAGGTTAATTCTGTAGTTAAAGCGAGCTTTTTTCAATGTTGGCTGGTCAAAGTGAAGCCTTTTCTATCACGCAGCGACCTTGAAAAGGAGAAACATACTTTTATTACTTGCAGGGTGGATTACTGTAATGCACTGTACAGTATGTTGGTGTTAATCAGTCGTCTCTCTCTCTCTCGCCTTCAATTAGGACAAAACGCCGCTGCTCATCTCTTAACCAATACTGTACTTCCAAACACGAACACTTAACTCCCATCCTCTATTCTCTCCATTGGCTTCTGGTACATTGTAGATTGTCAGATTTTAAATAAGTGCTGTTTGTTTTTAAAGCCTTACATGGCCTGGCCCAATCTTATTTAACAGACCTCTTAATACCTCATAACCCTGGCAAAGCACTCCGATCATCTGGTCAGTTTCTTTTTGAACTGCCAAGATTCAGTTGCAAACGGTTTGACGATAAGGTATTTGTGGTAGCGGATCTCAAACTACGTAATTCGCTACTACGTATTTGTTTATGCTAGTCATTCATAGTAGTTACAGTAGATAATATTTTTCTTTTAGTTGTAATAACATTCTCTTAAAGTTCTGTTTTTATTTCTTAATATTTTGTTTTTATCCTATGTTGATCTATATTCTTAATTCTGATTGCACTATATTCTTAATGTTGTTTTATTCATTCTGTTTTATTGTCTATCCATATCTATATCATAATCATTTTAATTTCTTACATTTACGTTTATTTTATTTTAACAGCTTATGTTGATTTCATATTTTTCTTTTTTCTTATTGTTTGTCTTGATTATTTGTTCTGTAAAGCACTTTGGTCAACTTGTAGTTGTTAATAAGTGCTATAAATTATTGATTGATTGATTGATTGATGGTATATATTCAAATGTGCACACAGTGCAATGGCATTACATTTATCAAATGGTTGTCGTACAAAATGCAACACATATGAGAGAAAATGCAAACCAGTACAAGAATTAATAAACAGGCAGAAGTAAACATAATGTCCAAAAGTAATAGTTATGGTACATTTTGCACTGTACTGTATTCATGTATAAGTCTGTCCCTTATTTATAGAAATAAATATCATATGGTTTGAAGTTTTAAAGAATAAACGTCTAAAATGCCAACTGAGGTCTGGACAGAAAAAAAATCTTTATAAAAAAACATTAAAAATAGGGATGCTCTGGTACGGATCACAGATTGCTAAAGTATATGAACTATTCTATTTATTGTGTAGTATTGTTTATTTGTTCACTGATTATTGCAGTAAACTAGTCTTAATAGCAGTGCAATTATAATTAGGAAACATTTTGTTCATTGAAAGGCAAATTTGCAGAATATTCTATAATTTCATTATTTCATATGGATGTATATATCAGTGTGAGGTTTTTTCCCTAAGCCTGCAGTCAGGACTGATTTAATTCCTGAATGAGAATGAAAAATGTATGTATTTATAGACACGTTGTTCTGGCTGGATGGATCTGAAGTGAGCTACTCTAACTATCTCGGCTCAGACGTACTTGGCACTGGCTGTGGCTACATCTCCAAAGGAGCAGATTTTCACTGGGGAGCAACCAATAACTGCAGCCAAGAGTTCTTCTTTATCTGCGAGTTTGGTTAGTATTTGATTACATGACTACATTATGGAAGTCTAATTGTATTTGAACTTACATTCACAGCCCTGCTTAGATGTCAGACTACATTTAGTGCTCTATGTAGATTGTCATCCGAATAAACTGTATGTTTGTGCAGTTTTGGAGTTTATTTGCATTTTATGCACCGTTTCAGAGTCGGGACAGAGTCTAGCCTGTTTGGACAACCATGCCGTGCTAAAATGTGACTCTGGTCAGGTCATAGAGATTGATGAGAGCTTCTACGGCAGGAACACGATGCACTACTGCAGAGCAAATAGTTCTCTCTTGCACACACCTGCTCAGGACAGATGCAGCTGGGGTGATGTGGTGAGTGTAGTATCAGGTATGTCCTTTTCATCCATTTTACAACTTTGCAGATAAGAATATATTTTGTAGAAAAAGTGTACCAAATTGTATTCTCTTTATTCAGATAGTATTATTAAGGGTAAACATGTTGTTCCTTTAGTCTGTACAGTAATTTTAGCTGGAGGTGTAAATGTAGTATAACATAATAATAAAAGCATAGTTTTCAGTGACAAGAAAAAATGCAGTTTAGTACTTTCATTATTTGGGGGAATGCAAGAGTGAGGTCTCTGTCTTTCTTTCTCAAGACATATCACATGAGAGGGAGTGCTGTTGTGCTTGATATCAGCAGGACTACGATGAGGTTATAGGCACGAAGCCAGAGTCCTAGTAATGAAGATATCACAGTCGTGCTGATATCCAGCACAACAGCATGACCTCGAGTGTGATATTTTGGTTTTGTACAATAGTTCCACAAAAAATAATTATAATCAACAGATTTGTTTGTTTATTTTGCCAGTTATTTTGCTCAGTCAACACATATCCTTCTGGTGGAGCAACAGTTAAGTGTAATTAGTTAAGTGTAAAGAACAGCAGTGAAAGTAGTTTCAAATTCTTACAGATACTACAGTATGCAGCCAAAAGGTGTACAGAATATTCCATGTTGGTGGTGGAAAGTAGTGTAAATCTCATGAGTTCCTCTTTATATTTCCACTTATTCCACTTTAGAATATCAGCTACGCTAATCTTACGGTATTCAGGCCTAAATAATGTTAAATGGAAAGCTAATGTGCTAGACTGTACAAGCCTTTGTTCCACACACCAAGTAGTGTGCATTAGTAGCATAATAAATATGCATTAGTCTGCAGCCAGCATTATAAATGATGTGCAGTGCAAAGATTCATAGGGGTAAGGCAGTGCAGAACAGGTACTGAGAGTGCAGTAGTGCAGTAGTTATTGAATCGTTCTCAGCCAGACAGGAAACCAGTGACCAACGTTGAATTGTTTTGGAGGTCATGCATATTTAGTCATGAATTACACTCTGTGTATAAATCAAATACAGCTGGAGTACACACATATAAAGGGTTTATCATTGCTCATCAGGGCAGATCACTCTCAACATTACTAATGGACCACAAAATGCCTGTTAATTTTGAGAGCATGGATGAATTGAAAACATTAAAAATCAAATATTTACCTGTGGTGTTTGTTTAAAGACCATTAATGTCCCAAACAAGCGGTGATGAATGATGCATTATCTTTTAATGGAGTGGATATAATTCTCAGTCATATCAAGTACTGAAAGCTTCTGATGTGTCATCTCAGCAGTGATATGTGACTCTGGTTGATGCAATATTTTTTTTTATTAACTTTTACTGTACTGTACTGTAAAGTCTGTTTAATTCACAGATTTATGCCATGGCCTGCAAGCGTGCAAGGTTCCTGCAAATACACCAGCTTTTGGAGAACCTTGCCCACAAATGGGAAGCTACCTGTATGTAAAATACCACTGCAAAGATGGTATTAGAGCCCTACTTATTTCTTATTATATACAAAGGAATGTATAAAATTGAGATTGTTATACTGTATGTTTTACCCTTTTTTGACAGCGTACTATAGGTCCTTTATGTTATTTGTAAATTTTTCCAAAATATTTATCGTATCTGAAAGTAGTGGATAAAATGCATAAATTCTGTACTTGATTAAATGTAGATACACGCCAGGTATAATATGTTGAGTGAAAGTACAAAAGTACTCACCTGCAAATTTACTTAAGTGTCAAAATTACTGAACTTGTATTAGCTTACAGTAGCCTTTGTTATATACTATGAATATGTCGTTCCTCCGTTTCTAATCTCAAATATCTGCTACATTGTCAAATCCTGCAGTTATGCATAATAGGTTGCTGACTATCCACGCTTCAAATACTACACATCACCGAAATGTAGTGAAGTAAAAGTACAGATGATTGCTGGAGGATGTAGTGGATTGGAAGTAAAAATAAATCAACCTATTTTTTGACTTTGAAGTACTGTCTAAAACAAGAGCAGTAAAAATATGTTACTTTTCCTATTTTTAAATTAGCTTTCTGTATAGTACTGTCTGTTTAATACTGTATATTTTTACCAGACAAATGCTTTGCAGCGTTTCTTCAATACAGTATGTGCAGAAATACTTATAGCACTTGTTTATGGAAACCTTTTTCTTCTGCATCAATTAAAGATAATTTAACATTACTTATGTTTCAATTCTTTTTTTTTTTTTTTTTTTTTAATGTAGAACCCCATTCATCAGCAAGAAATGGAACCAAAAGTTCTCCCCGGGTAGACAATTAACCAAATAATTTATTGATATTGATATTGATATTATATGCCTCATCACAATGCAAAAATGGTTGCTCATTTTCTAACTCTTAACTTTTCATGTTCACAGTTAAAAAGGGGCGGGGGACCAGGAGGCAACATGTGCACATGTAACGATCTACCGAAGAGCAAAAATGTTAATATTGCTATTAAGTAAGCCAATTATTTATCCTACCACCTTTATATATATATATATATATTTTACTTTCATAATGTACTGTCTATTTATTTATTTCCTTCTCTTGTTCATTTATTTTTCATTTCCTATGGATGATTCCTATACCTGTATATTTGTATACATTCGATCCATCAACTATTGAATTTCTTTTTTGTTGTTGTTTTACTTTGCATTTTAAATGCAATATTGTCATTTTCTTTTCTTTTTTCAGATGTTTGACAAATTGTAATTCAGTAAATATCTATACAGATATTTCTCTACAATCTAACCCTGGAGATTTAACAAATGTTGAGTGGTTTTATGAACAGCAAAAAGGTCCAGTAAGTGTTAAACTACAATTTAAAAAAATCCTAATTATTCTATTATATATTCACAGTGAAATTATTCCTGACATTCATATAAAAGGTTGGCTGAATATACATACTCTTTTTTTTTTTAAAGGTTAACGTTTTTTGCACAAACAGTAAAAATTCCATCCAACTGAAAAATCTTGGAAATGGTTCCTCTTATAATGTTCCAAGTCAAATACTTCAGTCTCTTAAATTTGGCATCAATATTGTAGCAAAAGGTATACATGTTACTACAAGTTATATTTTGTTTCTTTGTTTGTTTTTGGCTAATTGCCATGACAACAATTTATTTTCTCTTTCATGCAGGTTATAAATATAATGATATTGGTTATGATTGCCAATATTTTAAATTTCAAAATAACCCTAACCCTAACTCAAATCTTCCCACGCCCAACTGTGAAATTTCTCCTGTCACGGGGGACATCTTCACTCCCTTCACCGTCAACTGCACTGTAAACACAACTTTTTGCTCTGCACAATGCTCATTCTACCTGACAACCTCCAAAGGTGAGAATAGACATTTTATTAATATTACAAAAAACATTTAGAATTCTTGTTAGTATGACAGGTCATTTTTTTAAATCTACAGATAAATATGTCTATCAGGGCAATCAGGACAACATGCCTAACCTATTTCTTCCTCGGGGGAACATTACACTAATAGTCACTGTTAAGAATAAAGCTCATCAGACAATCAGCACTACACTCGATGTTCAGGTCAGTCAGACCTTTTGTTTTTAGTAACCATTATGCTGGTTTTGTAGCAAATGTGGCTCTTTGACAATTTCTAAAAAATTATTTGGCACTATAAAAAATTTATAGAAATACGCGAAGCTATTTAAGTTTCATTTGTACATTATGATTCTAGGTCACAGACAGCCGCAGTTGGTCTGCCGGAGCTGTACGGGATACTTTGCAACGAGTTGTAACGTTGCAGAAACCAGGAGTTATTTCAGTCCCCATGTTGGCGCAGTTGTTTGAGACCATTTCTGATAACATGGGCAGCAATTTAAGTCAAGATGATAAAAAACAGGTAGCAAGATATTCCACATTTAGACATTTAAATTAATCAAGAACCATCCCAATGGTCTGCTTTCTATTTATATTGTGACATTCTGTTGTCTGCACTTTACCTCACTTCCATCATTTCTTTCTGAAGCTGTTGGAGTTCATGTCTACATCGTTGCTTGATGCGATGACCAGTAAAAGTACGGACTATCTTCTAGATGAGATAACAGTCTTAGCTTCCTCAGTCCTAAGCTTTGTCACGCATGAAAATCTGCTGACGCCTAACACTACGGTACTCGAGTTAGTGTTAATTATATAATTAAACAGTTATGCTTACTATTTCTGAGCTGTTTTTTTTTTTCATCCACAGGCGACAGTATGCACTCTGCTTGATGACATTAGTAAGGACCTAATTTCTTCATCTGATGGGAATAGCAATGAAACGTCCAGTGCAGCCTTGCCTATTGTTTTATCATCCAGTATTCTTCTCAAACATTCTGCTGCCAATGACCAAAAGGTACCAACAGCCAATCTAAACAGAAAACTGAAAAAAAAAAAAAAAACGTGAATGATGAGATAAATGATGAGCTATACCGAGATTCTGGATGGTGTTTCTTTTTTTTCAGACATCTGAAACATTACTCAGGATAATGGACCAAGTACAGAGCGCGCTGCTCACCAACAAATCAATAAACATGGAGCCGATATTACTCAGCTCTCCACTGATTGATCTCTATGTAAACAGGTATGAGGGTGTTATGGGCAATATTAAAGCTGTGGAAGGTGCGCTGCAATAAACTGGTCTTCCATTTAGCGTGTATTCCCACCTCATGTATCCCAGGAGACTGGTCATGAGGCAGGGTACACTCTGGACAGGGTGCCAATCAATTGCCTGGCACACACATACAGTCATTCACCCACTGTGGGCAATTTTGGTAGGCCAATTAGCCTAATCTGTATGTCTTTGGACTCTGGGAGGAACCCACCAAGCATGGGGAGAACATGCAAACACCATGAACATGGTAAGGAATTGAACCCGGACTCTGGAGGTGCAAGGCGACAGTGATGATATTTACAACTATTATGATAACAGCAGGATATACAAAGGCAATGAGTGGCTAACACAGAGCAAGGGAACATAAATGGGTAACAAACCAATGTCTGGACAGGTATGGAGACAGTCTGTGTGCCATTTACACATTCATACCAAAGGCAAAACTGTGATTAAATGTTAAATATCAAGATTTAATAATCATCTGGAGATTTTTTGATGTTAGTTTACATTTTTAAAGTCCGGTTTACACTGTACTTGGGGTTATCAAAGTAAGAAAGCATAGTCAAATGAAATTTTGACAGTGTTTTTATCCTCTTCTAGGCTGACACCAGATTATCTCTTTGAGTACCCAATCATGACTGAGAACATTTCAGTTGCCTTCACACTTCCATCTTCAGTTTTATCTCTGGTTCCATTAGATGAGCCAGTGAATTTGCGTGTAAGTTTCCGTTCATTCGCTATTCTTGTACCATTATTTTTATATCCTGTGGTTATATAAAGCTGTTTCTCTATGCTTAAAATCAGCAAACACATTTATAAAAAAAAATTAAATAAAAACTTCCACTGAGTGAAATTTAAAGGTTACATGACATTTGGATTCAAATTCAAATTTACTTATTAATTTCCCTTTTTTAATGAAAAAACTACTGACGTACTGTATGTCCTCTACATGATTGCAGATGATGAGCTTTGGGATAAACCCCTATGCTTGGAATAAAGAAAAGGACATTAGTGGAACAGTTGGGAGTCTCTCTCTTTCCAGTGATGATGGTTCTGTTATTCCAGTGGAAAATCTCAATGAGGAAATTGAGGTATAAAGTTCAACAGCCCAAGATGTATTGTGAAGAAAAAAAAGAAAAGAAAAAAAAAGCCACTGTTTCATGCAAGTTTTTTGTCTTGATCATTAAACTCCTCATAGTGTCAGTCTTTCCCTCAGTTTGTTTGGTTTTCTCTGTGCTAAAACATGGTGCTGAACAGTAACTATAAATTTCTCTCAGATGTGCATACAGTACCTATCATTCTATGTCTCAGCAGTCCTTACTGTCTGGTGCAGAAGTCTTGGGTCCTCAGCAGCTCAAACAGCTCGGCTATCATCCATGGCTTCTGGTTGCAATGTATATTGATGTTAGTTGATGGAACTTACAGAGTGCTGATTCTGCATTGCATTCTTAAAATCTCTGGCATTTAACTAAATGGGGGCATATTGAACTCTAAGCCATGTCTCCTTAAAAAGTAGCAGGTAAAAAGACTTAAAGGGTTAGTCTGTTTTAGTTGGAGAGCCTAACACAGATCCCCATCTGCCTGCCATTTTTTCAATTCTTCACACACTGTTTATGGTGTCCTCTCACCCAGCCACTGACGTCAGGCAGTACAGAGCTCACATAGCTACTTTATCAGATCAATGTGCAGGTTGGTTATTGTGTTGTTCCTTTAATGTAGCAATGTCTGGCACTGGTAGACACATACACGGTTGATCTGATGTCCCTGTGCCGTGAGAGCTAAATAAAGAAGTTGGTACCCTGACCAGGATAAAACTTGTACTGAAGGTAAACGAACTTACATTGTTATTTATGAAATGGAGCGTATAAATGTGTCTTTCTGTTTTTAGATTCTCTTGACAAGACTAGGTGTTGTGGATACAAACCAAACATTTCTAAACCTGACAAGTTACAGCACTATGGCCATCAGTGTGACTGCTCCAAACACCTCTCTGGTGCTGAAACTGGAGCCTTCAGATGAGACACCTTTGATGTTACACCTGGGCTTTCAATACCATCCAAATGACACCAACTATGTTGCCAAGTTCCAGTTCCCTCAAGCAGGAGACTCACAAGGTGGACTGTCTCCATGTTCTACCATTCTTATAACAATCACTGATGAAAAAGTCAGATTTATATTAAAAAAATTTTCACAGCAGGTGAGTACACATGGGTTTTGACCCCCAAAGATGTGGCATTAGAAGTGGGGATTTACTATCTTCTAGTGAGGCCCATTGTACCAGCAGGTGTAAACTCCACTAATGTAACAGTCTTCATCACATCGATTGCTGCTAACTGCAAGTACTGGAATGAGTCAGTTAACAGATGGAATGAATATGGATGTAGGGTGAGTTACATGAATTTTTTGACGCAACCTTGCTTTTACAGCCTGGGCTAGAAAGAAATCAGCCCAAGCCTGGCTACTCACTTCTTCACACCATTCTGTGTGCATTTTCCCATTAGACTTAGTGGAGCAGTTGGACTAATTTGCCAAAAATCCAAAATCGAATCTGTTTAAAGATATTTGTTGCCACTCAATAATCATATTACAGTAGATACTGTAATATGCTTTATAATAATGTAACCAAGGTCTTCATTTAGCTTTTAGTAGTATTTTGTGCTCATGAGTTATGTTATCCAAATTTTCAGGTTGGCCCTCTCACCACATCTCTGGTTACTCAGTGCCTGTGCACTCACTTGACATCTTTTGGGAGCTCGTTCTTTGTCATGCCCAACACGGTGGATGTGTCTCAAACTGCTGCGCTTTTTTCCACATTTGCCAACAACCCTGTGGTAGTGTGTTTTGTTGGTGCCATATTCCTGGTCTATATTATAACAGCGATATGGGCACACAAGAAAGACCTGCAGGACAAAATCAAGGTAAAGCAGTTAATAAAGTATTGTCTTACATATAAACATAAACTGTAAATTCTATTTAAAAAAATTACATCACAACATCCTGTTTAAGGTGAGAATTACTGTGCTGGAGGATATTGACCCACTGGCTGAATATCGGTACTTGGTGGCTGTTACTACGGGGCATCGCCATGGAGCTGCCACAACATCTAATGTCAGTAGTCCCATTTCTGTGTTAATGTACAGTAGCACTTGTGTCATTGTGTTATAAATGTACGTACTATTTTAGTTGTTTTTATGCACCTCCAGGTTACACTGACGCTTATAGGCACTGTTTGGGAGAGTAAGCCTCATCATCTGACTGATCCAGAAAAACCTGTGTTCACTAGAGGAGCGGTGGACATATTTATGCTCACTACTCCTTTCTCACTTGGAGATCTACATAGCATCAGGCTGTGGCATGACAACTCTGGAGAGAATCCTGATTGGTAAAGTGGATGGATTTGTCTTGAGCATTCTGTAAAAATATGTACACTGCATGAATCATGTAGGAATGTTCAGTTGTAAAAACTCACCAAAAACTGATACTGGAGACTCTTTCCATAGATGCTAAATAAAGATATGAATAATAATAAATTTTTCATTCTTAAAAGTCAAGGCCCTCAAAAGTCAAAATATAAGTCCCTGTGAATGAGCAGTTACAGTAGAATCATTAATGAGTGCAGTGGCTATTAAAACCAAGAGCATATTAGCCTTTTTTTTTTTTTGCTTTTTTTTAAATAAACATATATAGGGCTCAGGACTGTGCAGTATACAGTCACATATACTTTTTTTCAGCACAACCTAGGCAAATTTTTCTTCTTTGTCTTTCGGTTATTCCCTTTCAGGGGTCACCACAGCGAATCACCCGCCTCCATCTAACCCTAGCCTCTGCATCCTCTTCTCTCACCCCAACTACAGTAACTTCATGTCCTCTCTCACTGCATCCATAAATCTCCTATTTGGTCTTCCTTTAGTCCTGCCTGGCAGTTCCAACCTCAGCATCCTTCTACCAATATGTTCACAAACTCTACTCTGAACATGTCCAAATCACCTCAGTCTGGCCTTTCTGACTTTATCTCAAAAACATGTAACATGGATTGTCCCTCTGATGGACTGATTCTTGATCCTGTCTATCCTTGTCACTCTCAAAGAGGATCTCAACATCTTCATCTCTGCTACCTCCAACTCTACCTCCTGTCTTTTCTTCAGTGCCACTGTCTCTAAGCCATAGAACATCGCTGGTGTCACCACTGTCTTGTACAGCTTTCCTTTTATTCTCGCTGATACTCATTTGTCACATAACACACCTGACACTTTTCTCTACCCATTCCAACCTGTCTGTACCCACCTCTTTACCTCCTTTCCACACTCTGCGTTGCTCTGGACTGTTGTCCCTAAGTACTTAAAGTCCTGCACCTTCTTTAACTCTGCTCCCTGTAGCCTCACCGTTCCACTTAGGTTCCTTTCATTCACACACATGTATTCTGTCTTGCTATGGCTAACCTTCATTCCTCTGCCTTTCAGAGCGTACCTCCACCTCTCTAGATTTTCCTCCACCTGTTCCTTGCTCTAGCTACAAAGCACAATGTCACCTGCAAACATCATGGTTCATGGAGACTCCTATCTAACCTCATAAGTCATCCTGTCCATCACTATAGCAAACAAGAAGGGGCTCAGAGCCGATCCTTGATGCAGACCTACCTCCACCTTGAACTCTTCTGTCACTCCTACAGTTCCCATACATGTCCTGCACCACTCTAACATACTTCTCTGCCACTCTGCCAGGAGCCACTGCTCCTCTCTCGGCATACGCTTTCTCTAAATCTACATAGACACAATGCAACTCCCTATTACCTTCTCTGTACTTCTCAATCAGTATCCTCAAAGCAAATACTTCATCTGTTGTACTCTTTCTATTCATGAAACCATATTGCACAAGCCTTCATTGTATGGCACATCAGCTTTATTCCACTGTAGTTGCCACAGCTCTGCACACCCCCTTGTTCTTAAAGATTGGCACTAATGCACTCTGGGATCCTCTCAATCTCCAAAATCTTGTTAAACAGACTAATCAGAAACTCTACTGCAACCTCTCCTAAGCACTTCCATACCTTCACAGGTATATAATCAGGAACAACTGTACTCTTCATCCTCTTTAATGCCTTCCTCACCTCACTCTTACTGATTTTTGCTACTTTCTGCTCCACAACAGTCACCTCTTCTATTCTTTGTTCTCTTTCATTTTCCTCATTCATCAACTCTTCAAAGTACTCCTTCCTTCTTTCCACCACCCTCCTCACACCTATCCCTATCTTTAACCACTCTAACATGCTGCACTTCCTTCCCATCTCTATCTCTTTGCCTTGCCAACTTGTACAGTTCCACCTCTCCCTCCTTACTGTCCAACCTAGCATACAAGTCCTCATATGCTCTTTGTTTGGCCTTTGCCACCTCTACCTTCACCTTACGCTGCATCTCCCTGTACTCCTGTCTACTCTCTTCAGTCCTTTTAGTGTCCCACTTCTTCTTAGCTAGCCTCACAACATTCTTACAACCTAGGCAATGATGAAGTGAATTTTATTTGCTTTTAACCAATTATACAAACATGACTGAGCAAAAGAAATGTAAAAATGTGTCACATAGGCAAATATATAGCACAAATACACATGCTGTTTTTTCTATGACCATAAAAATGAATAATATGCTCATTTTGAGAATTCTAAATTTTTTCAGCGTCATTTGGTAAAGTGGTAAAATTTATACGTTATAAAAGTAATTATGGTTTTTGTCCTACCTGACATATCTGAAAAACCCAAATACAAAAGTTTGATGTCTAAGGCCTTTCCGTTAACACACACCAGCAAGGCTTCCATATTAGCACATACAGTGAAACCCTGGGTTACGAACATAATTTGTTCCAGAAGCGGGCTCATATTCCAACACACTCGTAAACCAAATCAAATTTTCCCATAAGAAATAATGAAAACTCAAATTATTTGTTCTAAAGCCTAAAAAAATAAATACATAAAAATAATTGATACAATTTATAAAATAAAAATCAAACTGCACTTTTACCTTGAAACCTTTCTACCTTTAAAAAAAAGTACAAATAAATCCTGACAGATAAGTGTGTGTGCACACACACATTAACGGAAAGACTGTTTTATCGAAAAAATTTGCAAGGAGCATTGCTAATGACACTCACGTGAGTGCATAGTAACAGAATCACTGCTGTAAAGTAAAAAACCAACAACAAATGAACCTGCACTTTGCTCTGGCGCGATTCTTTTCAAAGGTAGAGTTTCTGTGTATAGCAGAGCGTGTCTTTGTATTTATGTGTGAAGCCGAGAGGGGGGTGGTGTAAAGGCGAGAGTGTGTGTGTTGGTGTGTGTGGGGCAAGAAGCGCATGCGTGATACATGATACTCGGTACTCGTAATCCAAGACTTTGTTTTGTTGCTCGTTTTTTAAGTCAAAATTTATTAAAAATCTTTGCTCATCTCGCGGAACACTCGCAAACTGCGTTACTCACAATCCGAGGTTCCACTGTATATATATTTTTTATTGTCATTGACCTAGGGTTAGGGTTAGATGTTGCTGGCTTAGATCTGTACTACTTGAGTTTTTAGGGTTAATAAATACATGATTTGAAATATAGGCAAAACTTCTGTCAGAGCTACTGTTATACAAAACACATTCTGTCTAATCAGGACTAAAACTATTTTCAAATAAACACAAGTTGCATTTTGTTTCTTGCAGATGGTGAGCTATTGTGTAGACATAAAGTCAGTCATAGTCAGTAAACAGTTGATTTTTTATCAGGTATGTCAACAAGGTAATGGTGCAGGATCTGGAGACTGGAGAGATGTGGCATTTCTTGTGCAATTCATGGATGGCCATTGATAACGGAGATTGCACTCTAGACAAGGTGTTCACAATAGCATCTGAGACAGACTTAAAAGGTTTCCAGTGAGTAGCATAATCTTCTTCAAAGACCATTTCTAACATGAACACCCAACATGCGGTAGCTGAGTGGTGCAGTGGGTAGGATTGTTGCCTAACTCTGGCTTTGATGTGTTTGTCCAGGTTCAATGTATGGTTCCTCTGGGTTTTCTACTGTCTGATCAGTGTTAAAATAACTACAAATGAATTATTCCTATAAGGTATAAATAAATACCTTGTGTCCCCTGCCCCCCTACAGCAATCTATTTTTTACGAAGACAGTGAAAGACTTGTGTGATGGCCACATTTGGTACTCTGTTGTAAATCGACCTGCGAGCAGTAATTTCACTCGAGTACAGCGCCTCTCTTGCTGTTTCTCCCTGCTGCTCTGCACCATGTTAACTAGCATCATGTTCTGGGGGATTCCCAAAAACCCCTCTGAGCAAGACATGGAATTAGGTACTGATATGTAACAATATTAACATTCAGAAATGTATTTGTAGTACCAATATTTAACCACTTGGTCTAAATAATGGATATATTTTGAAGTATCTGTTTCTTTAACTGAAGGTACTATCACATTCAACTTGCAACAAGTGATGATCGGGATCCAGAGTTCCATTATTATGTTCCCTGTGAATCTCTTGATTGTGACCATATTCAGAAGCACCCGGCCTCGTAAAAAGAAAGAAGTATCAATAATTCAGCAGTGCAAATCAGGATCTTCTAAGGATGAGAAAAAACTTGCAGAAAGATGGCGCATTCAGACGGACGTTACTGTCGAGATTGTTGTCAAAGTAGGTTTCCAAATGATGGTCTTAGTTGTTTATTGATATTAGTGCTAAAAATCTAGTAAATGTGCCTAAACACATTTAATTTAAAATTATTGTTTCTCAGGAATTAAAGAAAATAGTTTGTGCTCTGGCTAAGGCAGTGAAGTGTCCTGTTCCAAGTCCAGCAGAGGAATCCGCAACAACGGACATCAACACTTTGTTATTTGCAATGGAAGACATTATTCGGCAGGAGAATTTCAATTTTGACAAATTTAATGTAAAAGATATGGAAAATGAGAATTTATACGTGCTTTTTTGGCACTATCTTTGCAATCATCTCTGGAATTTGGAAAAAGAGCTGAGGCTGCTGGATCCATCTCAATTCCCTAAGCCAGAAGACTATATTCAGGCTGTGCTTCAGGTTCAAAGTATGAAACTGTTGCTAGAGCCGTATCTTTACTCCAAACCTATGGGCAACAAGGTCCATATAACTGGGCCTGAAGAAGAGCAAAAGAAAAAGTGGTATCAGAAAGGCTTACCCTGGTGGTTTGTGATTGTGGGTTGGATTCTCATTGCAGCCACTAGTGGCGTGTCGGCATACTTCACCATGATGTATGGGCTGACATATGGAAAACAACGCTCCATCAGCTGGCTTATTTCTATCTCAGTGTCGTTCTTTGAGAGTTTGTTCGTCACCCAGCCTATAAAAGTAGGAATGACTTGTTTCTTTTGAACAAACCGAAAATGACTTTCTGCATGTTATCTGTTTCATTATTTATATTGTAATTTCCATATGACAGGTACTTGGATTGGCAGTCTTCTTTGCTCTAGTGGTGAAAAGGGTTGAAAATCAGGATGAAAATATGTTCCACCTGTTGAAGGACATGACACTTACCTACTCAGGTACCTGTAGACCTTTTCATGCAAGACTTTTGGGGGGTCAATTAAGTTAGAATTACTTTGGTAAAATTATGTTGTGTGATGAAAGGAAGCGTTAAGGAACAGTAAAAAGTGAAACAGAGAACACAAGGTAATCCAAACAGATGCAAAACAAAACAAAACTCCGCACTTAAATAAAATAACAAATTAAAACTAAACCAAAACCCAAGACTGCGAAGCAGGGAATTGGGATAGACGCACATTTCAAAATAGAAATTCAACACCAAAATCCAAAAAGTCTTCAACAAAGCACCTTCCAAGAGATATCCCTGACAAACTCCCTTCTAAGCCACAGATGATGAAGTGGAAATGGAAGGACCAGATGACCCCCAAAAATCTATTGCCGGCTACTCCAACATATAGGCTGTGATACAGGGCCTGAGGGCTGGTAGGGGGCTTGGCATGGGGACTATGGCGAAAGCATAGGACCAGAACTGAGGCTGAGCATAGGTCTGGAAAGGGGCATGATCATGGAGACAGAACCAGGCATGGGGTCAAGACTTGGCTCAGGCCCTGGGCCAGAAAAAGGCCAGGAACTGGAACTTGAAATGATGTTTCATCGTCCCTTGGGAAAAGCATCGTTCCAGCACAATGTCCTCAAAGCCAGGATTGCACATTCTCAGCCTTGCTCAACAGTGCTCTCTGACACGGATGATGTAGTTCTGCCCCCACCACCTGGCTTCTAGGACATCATACTCACTCCACCTCCAGGTTTTGAGAATATGGTCTCTGCAGTGCACCCCTAGCTTCAAGAGCATCTTGTTGACACCGTGGCTGTTTTTCAGAGTGTCATGCCAGTGGCAAATCTCAGCTTCATTTATGTCATGTGCATTCCATCATGTTTGTGCTACAGTCCGTCATGCTGGATGTGGGGAGATGTTATGCTACCACCTCCTGGTTTCAGGAACGTCATGCCTTCCCCCTAGTTGCCAGGTTATGGTGGCTCAGCAACGGCACACAAAGTCTCAAATTCCATGCACACTGTTTTGCCACAGTCCACATACCAAGCTCCTGCCCAGCCTCCAGGCCCTGTATCACACAGTGTCAAACAAGGTTGTCCCAGGCATCCAATAAACACTCCTGAGTAACACTTTTTTGAGGAGGGGTCATGTCAGCATTGACTTGTGGAGGGTGCTGAGTGATCCTGAACGACGTACTGTACGGTATTGGCCATTCTATGTTTAAACTTTTATTTTGTTTGTTTAAACACTATTTGTTTAAACTATTTTGACAATGGTTTAAAACTATTGTTTTTTTTTAATACCATTTGTAGTTAAATAAATTCATTGTCTGCATGTATGTTCCAAGATGCCCTTGATATATAACTATAAACTTTTGATTACATGATTTTGGGATAATGTTAAACAATATTGCAAAAGTCAGCATTTATTGCTATCATTTATTTTTATGTTTCAAATGCTCACATTTGCATATAGTATATTCCTTTGTCAATCAATGAGCACCACAAGAAGATCTTCTAAATCAAAAGCACTAATCTATTCTGTGAAACCGGACATAGTTTGTGCAGTTTGGACGTTGTGCTAACACCATATTACAATACAGTACACAGCACATATTAAGCAAAGCTATATGAGATACTGCAGTTTACCTACAGTGTCTGAGTATGACTTGCCTAAATCATGAGCAATATCATTTTGATTAATATTTTCCACATTCATGTAGTTTAATAGTCTTTTGTTTCATGTCCTTGTCCTTTGCCTCCCACTGCTGGTATCACTAACACTGGTTTTGCTGAATTTGGAACCCATGGTGCACTTTATAGTCATATTTCCCAAAGAAAATGAATCGAAGTAGCAACACTGCACCACAGAAGAGAGCTAAATGTATTAATGTTAATATTCTGTTGTTTTGAGGTTGTATCTGTGGAATTTTGTGGGCCCCACTTATTCAATGATATCCCAATGTTATTTTATTAGGGTAATTCTAACTTTCAAAAACAACATAGACACATAGATGGTGTGGTTGTGATGGTGTCAAACTTTCAACAAAGCATTTTCCTACTCAGTCATCATCTCTCTCTCTCTCTCTCTCTCTCTCTCTCTCTCTCGCTCTCTCTCTCAATTAAAACTATGCTCTTCTCTATAGAGGATCCTGATGATGTACGTATTTCCAGAAGGGACAGTACATGCAGGTTCTACCAGCCTCCTCCTCCTGCTGACGTTAAGAAAATGAAGGAAAATTATATAAAAAATCAGAAAGCTGTTGCCTTAATCAAGGAGATTATCAGTAAGCCAAGATAAAAAATAGGTTCTATTCACAGTATTTACAGAAAGAACAGGCTTTTTAAAAATGTCTGTTTTCTACACAGTTTATTTTGCATTTCTGTGCGTACTACTCCTGACTACGTATGGTCAGCGCGATCCAAACGCTTATTATCTCACTCGGCACATTCAGCAAAGTTTCAGCACTGGGATCACTGACAGCATGAGTCCTGGAGATGTGTTTAACTGGGCAAATAATGTCCTCATCAGCAACCTCTTTGGACAACGTCCAGGTTATGTCTCAAGCTTAATATGAAAAATGCACTGTTACTTTGGGCTTGATTCAGGCCATAATGATCTGATAAAATATTTAACCATTCAATTTCTACATTTTCAGGCTTCATCACTGATGGAAACTCAAAGCTTGTGGGAAGTGCTCGTCTCAGGCAGGTTCGAGTGCTCAAGGACTCGTGCAGGATTTCCAAAGCCATGCAGCAGGCTGTTTATGATTGCAATGCCCCATACACTTGGGCTGTAGAGGATATGGGCTCCTACGGTCCGAGCTGGAACCATTCAAAAGATGTAAATATATCTACGACCCTTCTCATACCCTGGCAATACCAAACCCAGTCCAAACTCAGGGGGCATCCAATCTGGGGCACCATGGCTTTTTACAGAGGTGGAGGATTTGTACTGGACCTGGGTCTTGACCCACAACAAGCAAGCAGGTGAAACTTTTCCCACGGTGGTCAATAATAAGAAACAATTATTCAGAGTTTAATGCCCCAACCTGAAACCATTGATGCTGTCATGAATTAGAGCGTTAGACCTATAAAGAATGGAAGATTTTACATCTTGGAGTATACACCTATCAGCCATAACTTTAAAACCATTAACTTTAAGACCTCCTAGATCTTGGGGTTCCATTTGTGTCCCATGGGTGCTCAACTGGATTGGGGTCTGGAGAGTTTTGAGGCCAGGTTGGTGGTATAAAGATTCTGGCTGCTTGGTGTATATCAGCAATCAAATTTTATTTGTAATAGGATAACCATACTTCACAGGAATTTTGCAGATTTTATTAAAATTAATGAAATTAACTGTAGGGTTGTTTAAGTTGTACTCCAAGAATAATGTCTCTTGCATTACTACTAGGGGCATCATGAATTCTACTTTCCCATGGGATGCACATAAAATATTCCTGCAAGTTAGAAAATTCCCATTCTTGTGTAAAATTTGATAAAAGATGCAAATGTTATTTTAGTGTTAGTATTTGTTGTAGATTACAACCTTACTCTGTGATGATCCAAGAGTCACAAGTGCAGAACATTTTAGATAAAGCAAAATATTTGGTCCACATGACTGGAACTGCTTCTCTCCAGGTGATTATGGAAAACAGTGCAGAGTGTAAAAAAATCTTTTTTTTTCAATTGAATGATTTCTACTCTCTATCTCCCCATTTACAGCATGCTACAGTACCTGTTCGACAACACTTGGCTGGACGTATACACGCGGGCAATCTTTGTTGAGTTCACGGTATACAATGCAAATGTCAACCTCTTCTGTATTGTTACCCTGATGCTAGAAACCACTGCACTGGGTAAGAATATTTATCTACTATAATATTTAAAACATAGAGAGTTTATTTAAAAAGGGCATATGTACAGTACATGTTCTGTATGTTTGTCACAGGAGCGTTCCAGTACAGCAGCGAGCTGCATATTCTACGTCTTTATCAGACAACTGATGGCATTAATATAGTGGCCTCTGAAGTCATTTATTTTCTTTTCATTCTCTATTATATGTTTTTGCAGGTACGTTTCTTTTATTATTTAATTGAAAAAACAAAAAAGCCCTCTACTGAATTAAATCACACCAAAGAATAAAATTTATGATTGTATTAACAGATCAAAAGGATCAAGCATCAGAAATTGCAGTACTTCAGAAGCAAGTATAACCTCTTTGATCTCTCCATCATTCTTTTAAGTTTGGCTGCACTGGGTGCAATCGTCAACAGGACAATTCAGGGAAACAAGGATCTGCAGTATTTTCAGGAAAACAGAAATGAGTGTGTGGACATTACAAATTTCCACGTTAAAATTTCCACATGTACAGTAGTGCGTTTCAAGCCGCTCCTCTTTGTTTTTTCGCACTAGCTTCCCAAGCTTCTGTGACACAGCCTCCGCTGACTCATGCCTCGGGTACATTTTGGCTTTCCTGATTCTGCTGGGTACCGTTAAAATGTGGCACCTGATGCGGCTCAACTCCAAAATGAACTTGATTATCTGCGCGCTGCAACGAGCTTGGAATGGCATCTCCAGCTTCATTATTGTCTTAATCATTATGCTCCTGGCCTACGCGCTTGTGGTGAGGATCCAAAAACATAATCACATACTTTTTTTTTTTTACATACAAAAATAAATGGCCCGATAAGTTGCTGCCTCATGTATTCAGGACTCCTGATTTGAGTGCCATTTTTGTATGTATCTATATGAGTTCTGCTTGCATTGTAACCCTCTTTCAACCATGTAAAAACAGGATGAACTACAAAAAAGAAATGTTATTAAGTTAACGATTTTAAACATATTCCATTTGATGAAGCATAACCTATTATAAGATTCCAAATATAAAATTATTAAATGTATTCATGCCTTTTTAAAATATTTTCACATAACAACAGAACATTGTTATGAGAGTAAAAACCCCTTTTATTTCTCTGTATAATCTCCTTCTACACTTTTGCACTTAACAACATTTAACTAGTGCATAGGTAGATAAATAAATGCTAGTCTCCCAGTAACTTCTTTAATTGCCCAAACATGTGGAAGTGGCTTGGAGTGAGGTCAGGACTGTAAGGGGGATGTGTCAATAACTCCCAGCCGAGTTCCTGTGCAAGTGGTGTTGGTGAATGATTAATTGTGTTTAGAGTTCTCACAGACAGATGCCAAGATGTCACAGGGTATTAGGTAGATTAGTTACTCTAAAGTGCCCTCTAGGTGTAAATGTGTGTATGTGTGCAGCTGTATTTCCATCTCACACCAAGTACTCCCAGGATCAAATTCATCATCACCAAAAATAAGGTGACAAAGATGAATGTGTAAAAAGGAACCTAATTAATAAAATTATTTCTTTCTTAGAGCAATTTGCTGTTTGGTTGGATTCTGTACACATATAGGACTGTTCAAGATTCCATGTTAGCGATTATTGCCTTACAGCTTGGCATATTCAATTATGAAGAGGTAAGTGATGATTTCTTTAAAAATAAATTCTGACCATACATTGACCAATCCCACAGTTAATTTTTCATTGTGTCTTATCTGTAGGTCCTGGATTTACACCCAGTGCTTGGTGCTTTTCTCATTCTCTCTTGTGTCATTTTAATGACATTTGTGGTGCTGAACTTTTTCATCTCAGTAGTTCTCGAGGCGTTCAGTCAAAAGCGAAAGCACTACAAGGTATTATGCAACGTATTGCTCTTAGAAAAACACATTACAAGGAACTGGTACCAAACATTAGAGTAATGAATGAGTTATATGCTAAGACATTAGAGAAAGTCATACCAGCTTTAACATATACCAGCGTGTCTACTGTTTAATAAAACTAATTTAGCAATCCTAAATCTCTCACCATCAGCCATCTGAAGAGGAAGAAATAGCAGACCTGATGACGAGAAAGATCTGCGAGATGTTTGGCATCACAGTTAAGAAGAAATGCTGAAGAAAGCCAAACATACCCTCATTGCACTTTGTTACTGTATATGTTTACAATTAAGCTGTTCAGTTTGTGTAGCTGTAAAATACGAACAGAGTGTTGAATGGGTGAATTGCTGCTTTTTAATGTTCCTTAAAAATGCTTTTGTCAAGACCACAACTAGAAAAAATTAAGTCTTTCATGAGTTGTGTTTAAGGAATATGCTCTTTTCGACATTATGCACATTTCTGTATGTATGTAATCAGTAAAGTCCTGTATATATAAAGGCTCAAAAATATGTACATGTACCTGGTTTTGAGTACTGTAGTTTTTAGCACTGATACTAAATGGGTGCAAATATGGATATAAAACCATGGCTTCTTTAAAAGGCTGTTCTTAAACAAAAACAGCTCCTGTATTCATCACTGTCTTTACTTTCCCCAAGGCTCTAACTTTATAGAAAGTCCACAGAGTTTGTCTACTATGCAGATCCATTTTGAATATCAAGAGATTAAGGAAGTTTAATTAAAGAGTGTAGCACAGGGTCTGTTGAGCTGCTGAGACTCTACTGAGCTGAGTGTGCAATGGATGAGTGGCATGCAAGCAGGGCAATGTAACGAGCCCTAGGGACTTTAAAAAGGCGAGTGGAATGCAGCCTGTTAGGTACCCGGCATTTGTGGCGCAGCTTGTGTCCATTAGGTGTTTGCGAGTAGCACATGCACTGAGTAGCCCACCATCACAAGTGGCACTTTCGGGGGTCTGCTTTCCGCAGTTTGCTCAATACCTGTTTCAGGTGGTGCAGATGATCCTCCCGGCTACTTGAGTGGATAACAATGACATTGTCCAGATAGGTAGCCACATTAGGGTGGTAATTTTTAGGATGATGTCCTTGAGCCGCTGAAAAATAGCCAACACTGTGGAGACCGAATTTCAGGCCCATACTGCCAGTGGTAAAGACTGTCTTCTCTTTGGCCTCTGGAGTGAGGGCCACCTGTCAGTAGTCTTTAGTCAGGTTGAGGGTGGAAATGAACCAGGCCTTTCCAAGTAGGTCCATGAGATCATCTAACCATGGAAGTGGATATGCATTAAAGGTTGAGATGGCATTCAGTTGGCAGAAGTCATCTATGACTATAAGGCTTGGGTTGGGTTAAAAAAAAGTGTGACCAATCAAATAATATTACCAGGAAAGTGACTGGGGTAATGTCCCAATAGATAGGGATTTGGAGGCGTTTATTTTAATTGATTAATATCAATGTTGAGATAAAAGACCAATAGGGAAGAGCACAGTTGTAAGGTATACAGGAGTTTCCTAGTACAGATACACTTCTTTTCATGCAGTGAAACACGCTGGATCATCTAGTCCTGTGCTGGATCATCACACCACACACCGCACCATGTTCCCTCCGATCCTCCAGACTGCTTGCCTGGGCCCACCATCTCTCAGGGATCATGGACATTCACCCAGACTCTTTTCTGTTCTGGCACCTAGGTGGTGCCATGAACTTCCTCTAGATGTACTGTATGACTGATGGCACTTAGTTAGTAAACTAGTAATCCAGTGTAAGTACTGTATCTATCCAATGGTGGAAACTTCTAAGCACCTTTTGTAAGTTGCTCTGGATAAGAGTGTCTGCCAAATGCCTAAATGTAAATGTAGTTCCAGTTGGGGCCACTCTCATCCAGCAGCATCCACTTCACAAGTCTGTCGGTTTGGGGATGACACCATTTCTATTGTTTTCATTCGGGGTCTGCACCAGCTACGTTGGCTGAGCAGATGCCGTTCTCTCCCAAGGATATTTACTCAGTGTGCGTTTTCTCTGCTTGTAGCGGTCTTCTCTCAGTGGTGTAGCTGCTGCTTTTCTCCACCAAGGTCTGCATGTAGAACGCTCTTTTCGCCCATGGCGCAGGGACAGGGACAGAGGTGTTAATACCAGCTTTCAGGTTGTATTTACCCAAGTGGTCTTCGACCTTGATGTGCACAAATAGAATCTCCCAGTGATTGCCATGAATGCGGGTGATGGGGTTGCACATGGATGTATTGGGTGGCAACACAGAGAGGAGTGCGAGTGTTACAGCGCTCCCAGTATCAAGCAGCATCCCAGCATCATCATCAAATAATGAAAAATTGTGACTCACCTGACAGCAGTGGAATGAGAATGCTGCTCGATTCTTTCCGCAGCCATCCCTCCTGCTCCGCCGTTTTATCAAATGTGAGCAGATACACCTGTGGGTCAGGGAGGGGCACATCATGTACTGGTTGGTGTTGAAGGGCCGACAGCTTTGCCGCGGTAGTCTGCAAATCTTGTTCAGGGGGCACTTGATGTTGAAGGCTTGTTTCGAGCAGGTTTTCCTACATATTCCTTCTATGGGCCTGGTTCCAATTATGGGCCTGGTTCTGATCCATGTGCCCGCAATCACCACCAATTTCTGACACACAGATGGAACACACACAAAAACAAGCTTCTTTAATAGGCACTTTGAAAAAACCCATAATAATGCATTCTTAGCTAAATTATGCTCTAAATAAGCAGTGTAACTTTTAAGGTGTCTCTGTGAATGTTGTGGGTCCACTGGTCGGTGCTCAGATAGCACGGTGTCCTTGATGTCGCACGGTGGTGTGACTCTGAATGAGTCACACCACCTGGTGAGTAAAGAATTTCTTTACTCACCAGTGAAGTGAAGAGGCCCTTTTATGGGCCGTGCGTCGGGCGAAGATGGCGTTCCTTGATGACCATAGTTTTGTTGGCCGACCCCCTTGTTAGGCACCCGTCGTTTGTGGCGCAGCTTACTCTGTGTGTGTAGTGTGTGTTCGTGTGTGTGCGCAAGAAGAGCTTGCATCTAATATTGTCCGAGCAGCTTACTTAAAAGCTATGGTCAATGATCCATTAGGCTCCAGAGTGGTGAAATGGAAACACATCCAACCTATCAACCAGGGATCACAAGGTTGACTCCTGGGTGATGCTACAGCCATCATTAGTAGGAAATCAAAAGAGCAGATTTGTAGATTTGCTTTTTATGGACTATGCCATAGTGCTAGTACATGATAACCGTACTTACTTATGCAAGATTCTATTCCAGCTTGATTTGTGGAGGATTGATTTCAATCCTCAACATAGGCTACAAAAATAATGAAGAAATAATAATAAATAATATAATATATCAATAATAGATACAAAATGAATTGTTTTTATTGATATTACAAATAATAATAAAAACAATTCAGAAAAATGTTCTACAGAGCTGAAAGAAAGTCTGGAATGTTAGTTTGGATAGGACTCTTGTTAGTCAATTTATAGACATTCCCCAACATCCCTTCAAATAATCATAAATGATTGAGAAGATGTGAGAAGCTGCTTTATATAATTTTTTGCTTTTTCTTCTGACTGTATTATCACTGCGTTGATTGCAGAGATACAATGTGCATCCGTTAGACCTGGGGTACAATAGAAAATTATTCTTTTGTTTGCAAGTAAATGATCATTAAGAGGGCCTAGACAATATTTTTTTTAACTGACATCACCACTACCTTATAAAATGACCAAAACAACACAATGCCAAATTTAGTGTCCAGGTGATGAGGTGAAGATGGAGCGACATCCTCTGTCTACTACTTGTGTTTGTCCTCAGTGTTACCATGGTCTGTGTAACGAGTACACAGAGACTAAAAACTGATTCATGTGCAGACAACCAAAAGGCCTATAATGGCTCTTGTTACGAGTTTATGACTCTACAGAGGAGCTTTGCCAATGCTCAGGCTGGCTGTGAGCGCAGCGGTGGATAACTGGCCTTCATGCACAACAAAGCAACACATCTCTTCAGAAACATCTGCAGTCGGAGCATCACTGGAGGTCTGGATTAGCATCTGCATCATTCAGACTAAGCTCATCCTCTTCTAATGGTGAGATGGTGCTCATATTGTTCTAATCTTGTTTTCTTATTATAACTCAGCATAAATACATAGTGTAATGTTCTTCTTAAGACAGTTTTAAATTATGGAGCTAAAGATACAGTATACTGCATGTATCATTAAATCAATGTGCATCCACTGCAATGGAATTAAATGTATTAAAATTGTTGTGGTACAAAAGGCAACACAAGTAAAATTGCAATAAAAAGGGAATATTAAAAAAGGCTGAAATAGAAATATCCCCAAAAATGTCCAAAAGTACCCCAAACCAGTTGTTGCACATTCTGCATATTGCAATAAATTACCTTGTACATTAGCATCTACTAAATATGCTACACATTTTGTTAATTCAGTAATAAGCTACTTAAGACTATGTCTAGGTTTAGACAGAAATGCATTATATTATTGTATTATGCATAATTATAATAATAATTACTCAAAGTGAGTGCTGTGATGCATGCCTAGCTGGTTTCCAACTTTTAAATGTTTGTTATAAGGATAAAAATTAAAGGCGCTCCGATCAGGATTTTTGACCGATACCGATCACCGATTAAAGGGTCTACTTAAAGCCTTATCATGTGGCATTATTTATTAAACTATATTTAAGAACAATGTAAATCTAGTATTGAAATTACAAAAAGAGGAATATCATGAATTGACAATTGTATTTATTGGCCAGCAACATGTATTTTTTTAAATATTGCTTTTTTATAATCAAATTCGTTTGGTCTAATTTTTTGTAATTCGTAATTCATAAACCTATACATTTCTGTTGATTAAATAGGGGGGCAATCTGTGGCAGGGGGGCATTTTAGCACATAACACCGGAAGTTCTGCAAGGTCCGCAAGCATCCACGAGGACCGACAAAAAATTAAACGTGTAATTTTTCATGTTTAAAAACTTGTTTAAAAATTAACGTTTTACAAACATGTTTAATTTTTCGCGCGGAAAGATGGAAGCGTAATCACAGCGCCAAAACTCGCGGTGAATCATGATGAATCGTACTTACGGCCACCGAGTGAAACCGCGTAGGTGAGACAGGGGTGTAACCGACAGCTGAGCGAGCGGCGGCGCGCGAGTTGCTGAACTTTCCCGCTCTCTCAAATGTCTGATGAGGTTCGTGGTGTTAAAATGCTTTGGCTGCTTCCCGCCTCGTGGAATTGGCTTGTTACACAGGTTGCAGATTGCTAATATCTTTTTCACACAACACGGAGAATTGCAGACCAGTGAAGCCATTTTAGCAGCGCGCAAAAAAAAAAAAAAAAAAGTCCCGCGAGTTTTGCGTCATCTGATCGGCTTTTCTATATCGGCCATTATAGAGACTGCGGATCAAACTTCCTAAAGCTATTATCGGCCGATTATGATCGGCGACCGATCAATCGGAGCACCCCTAATAAAAATAGACAGAATTAAAGCCTATATGACTTTTTAATAAATTAATGTTTAATTAACTTGGATAAGTGGTTGACAGTGGATGGATGGATCTCAGGTAACACCCTCGCATTTTCACCAGGTTGTCTGGAACTTTGACACAATACATTTTTGTTAATTATTTTTTATAAAGATCACATTTTAGTTATACAGTAGTAGGCAGGAATTGTGAAACAAATTTTTCTATGAACTGTTATGAACTTCTATGACTGTTACCTGAAATATTCAAATAGGATTTTGGGAAGCAACTTTTACATATACGTAAATGGTTTTCAATTCAATTCAATTTTATTTGCATAGCGCATTAAACTTTTTTTTTTAATTGTTAAATGCATTGTCGCAAAGCAGCTTTATACAATCAAAATAAATTATGGAAGTTTGTATGAAATGTGAATGTGTATAAATCAAAATGATTAGATAATCCCTAGGGTCTTATCTTATCTTTGCTTTGCATTCATAATCATAAATATCAGTGTGATATAAATGGAACCCCAACTGTGGAACAAGGACTGATCTAACTACTAACTAAGGATGAAAAAATTATGTATTTACAGATTCGTTGTTCTGGCTGGACAGATCTGAAATGAGTTACTCTAGCTGGGTTGAGCTGGTTGTGGCTCAAATTTTCACTGGGGGGCAACCAAGAGTTCTTCTTTATCTGTGAGTTTGGTTAGTACCACATTCTTATTTCATTGAAGTGGAATGTTGGGCAAGGGGCGGTGTTGCCTCAGGAGGTAGAGGGCTGCAACAGGAATGGTATAAAACATATGGCAGATTTTGCAAATGATCCAATGTAGTTACGTCTATGATAAAAGGGACAAAGCCCTAGAAAAGAAATGATGTGGGGCTGACACAAAATCCACTTTGAATATAAAATCGAACATGGATCAGAGAAATTCCTATTAAGCTAGTTGACACATCTGATAGTGAGACACACAAAAATCATAAAATGTCAGGTGGACATCACATCCACATTTGTTAGCCTATTGTGGGGGTGACACTAGGAATTTATGTTAAAGACGCTTGAATAGGCAAAAAATACAGATTTATTTAAAAAGCATGCTGCCATTTCAACATATACATTAGACTTCATTAGTAAATGGTGGGGATATACAGTAATACGTTTGTTAGTACGCCAAGTATACATATCATTTTTAGGTTCATGTATTTACCTTTGGGTTTAAATCTAAATGCATATATCGATATTTGGAGCACTGAATTTTAGTTCTGACAGTTCCTCAATTCCATCTACATCTCTCCAGAGATTTGCTCAGAACTTTAATTCCGATAATAGTTGTTTTTTAATCAGATTCCTTCCTGATCCGATTTACAGCTCAGACATACACAGATGGTATATGATACATCCAGATATACTATATTTAGAGTTGTGGAGTGTATTCTTCTACGCTTCTACGGCAGGAACACAGTGCACTATGTGTGTGTCATTCATATTCTGAAGGTAAATATTACAGGCAAATATTAGCCCATTAGCTTTGTTAAGGTTTTGGACATGTGTTTTTGCTGGAAGACATCTGTTTTGATGGGTAATGGTTAACCTTTTATCTTTGTCTACTGTGGCTGTGACTGACTGATGCGCGAACATCATAATAATCCAATAATCCAATAGCAATCTGGCTAATTTAATGGGTTTAACTCAGTTTATTTCAATGTTATCTGTATAGCATGTCTTGGGGACAGGGACATCACTGTTTCACTCGTAGATATAAAGTATCAAATTACACTGAAAATTTTAACACTACCAATAAGGAAGTACAGTTTAGTAACCTTCTTTCTGTTAAATTAATTTTAATCTGTGGACTTGAAATTGGTTGAAAAGAACATGCCTGATAGCGCAACCATTACATCCACCCAGTTGCACTGGTTTTGTACAGATGTGTGCAAGAGAGAATGATTGGCTCTGGAGTGCACTGCGTAGATTTTGGATCCAACTCGGACAAAACAGAATTACACACAAATCTTTTTTTTTTTTTACGCACAATTATTTTTAACAGTGATTTTATTCCATAGAAATCGAGGTATAATGTTTCATAACCATCATGATTATTAAAAGGGACCTACTGTACTTTTTTTAAACAAGTTAACTCAGAGGACAAAAAAATGTGACTGTTAATGTTCCAGCTGAAATGCCACTCAAATCATGTCTTCTGGCATTCTGAAAATCCAATTCCCTCAATCAGGAGACTCACAAGGTAGACTATTCTAACATAATGATTGGGGAAGAAGAATCATGAAGAAGATTTCGATTTATTTTTTTCCACAGCAGAAGAGTATACAGTGGAACCTTTGATTGTGATCATAATTCGTTCCGGAAGCGTGCTCGTATATCAAAGCGAATTTCCCCAAACTGATGATTCGTTCCACAACCCAAAAATATTAATATAAAAATAATTAATGCAATATATATATATCTATCTATCATATATATATAACTGCACTTTACCTTTGAAAAACGCAGCCCCGACAGTTCTGTTCTGTAACTTATGCCTTTAATGATAACAACAGAAAGGAATGAAATAGTTGTAACAAAAACTTGACACACATGCTCTCTGCTTCTGCGGATGTATTGTTCACCTATCCACTAGATGGCAGTAGTGAGTATTGGTTAAAATTTTTGTTGTGATATGTGTACTACTTAAAAAGTTATAATTATGTTGCTTTTCCTTCTGCATGATTTGTACTTTGATTGGATAGCTTGTGCTTAGTAAGTCTTAGACTTACTCTTTAAAAAAGATTTTTTTCCCTCCAAAAAGGGCATTTTCTGAAAATAACTGATGATAGATGAAATAATCCA
>JAAGKR010001483.1:0-124080 GCA_011419295.1 Clarias macrocephalus
TGTGATCACACTGTCTGTTGTAAACATTATGCTAATTGAGATAGTAATGTGATGTACCACTGAGAGACCAGATGCTGATACATAAAGCATTGCTGCTCATAGTGAGATCCAAGGACACCCGGGGCGCTGTGAAAAACAGCTGTGGGACCTGCGATCATTTTTACTTGAGCTATTTTGGTGGAAATCGCAAACCTAGTTGACTGGTGAAATTATTTCATTAAGATCCTTTACAAAACCTTCATTTCATGAACTTAATCTTAATCGAGAGGATTTCCTTTATAGTTAAATTTCCCTATAAGAAAGAGAGAGTACTTAGAACTGAGGAGTACTGTAGCCCCCCCCCTCCCCTCCCCCCCACACACAAAATTAGTCTGCATTCACTGGTGTCCTTAATGAACCAGATACTCCCCGCATCTGCTCTGCTGCTCTCATTAATCACTTCATCAGGACCTCGCCATAATAACAGGACATTACAAATCAAGGAGCCCACCACTCCTTTGCATTAACACTGCCAGAAAGAGTACGTGCAGGTGGAAAGACTTTCAGCTGTCAGGATGTTAGGTTTAATTGAGAAACCGCCTCCAAATTACACAGGTGCTCATTCTGAAACTGAACCTTTACTGGGTCGTTTATGACATTCGTCTTATCTAGAGTGTCTGCAAACCTGCGATATCCTAAAAATGATCTGATGGTTTGATGATTCAAATGATTCTTTGTTCTTCTCAAATCTTGGAACATTCTCAATACATGCAACTGTATGAAATACCAGCACTCTGGCTGAAGACATCAAAGCTGCAGGTCTTCAAACAAGCTTGCTTAAAATAGATGCATCTGCATTGTAAAAGCAATCAGAAAACAAAACTATCAAAGATCATCCATGATCTCATCCATGATCCCCAAAATATGGAGAAAAAAAGAACAATATCAGAAATGAGACTCAAGGGCACAGACAGGGCAGAGCTTTGTGGATTACAAACTTATAGAAAGCCTCTCCTGACTTCCTCTTTACTTTCTCCGAGACACTCTGGTATTTTGGGAATAAAATCAATTCGAAAGCTTGTGCTAGTGAAATGTGTTTGGTGATATAAAGGCAGGTCAGTAGATTAGGGCATGTTCTGGTCTTTGGCTGTAATAGAAAGAAATTCGGCTTTTTTCCAATGTTATTGGGGACATACAGTGTCTTATTGACTTGGGGGTTCCACCCTGAGCAGTATGTTATTCTAGTATAAGATAATAACGTCTTGGTAAATGTTACCAACAGCTCATAAGTTATGAATCTGATTAGCATGTTAAAACAGCTCATAAGTGTTATGGCAAGCGAATGAGCTCAGGAGCTGTACTGTATGTGACAATGGAAAGTCATTGCAGACTCATATATCAGGTTGACCAAGAGGCCGACGGGTTAAAAGGGAGACAAACCCGAATGCTGAACTTTCTCTTTCTGCAATGGTTTTAGAACTACACTGTGGAATAGATTCAAAATGTTTATAATGAAATGTTTCTGGTGTATTTAGTGATCATGGAGCTAAATTTTTCACTTAGTGCAATTTTGTTTTGTTATTTCTGTAAAAATCTAGCAGCTCTGATGATGCATTCCCAGCACACATTTCTATAATGTCAAATAAATGCTAACATACATACAGTACTAAAGTGAAAACTGTGAGGTTTTGAGTTTAAACTGCAAAAAATGACACAATCTTCACAATATCTAGGCAAGCTTGTTTCTAGGCAAATCTATCATTTCAAATGATACTAAAAGGGCAAGTAAAAATCTCTTCTTCTATTGGCAGATAATTTCACTAGTTTTAGGCATTTATTTATTAAAAGAAACAAAATTGTCTGCCATTAGGAAAATCCATTTACATATTTCAGCACCACCAGGTTCTGGGTTCGATTCCCATCTCTGGTCTGTGTGCATGGAGTTTGCAGGTTCTCCCTGTACTTGGTGTCCTCTGGTCCTCCGGGTTCCTCCCACAGACTAAAGACATGCAGATTAGGCTAACTGGTGTTCCCAAATTGCTCGTAAGTGTGTGAATGAGAGTGTAAGTGTGTGAATGTGTGTGTGCCCTGCGATGGATTGGCACCCTGTCCAGGGTGTAACCCGCCTCATGCCCTAAGTCTCCTGGGATAGGCTGCAGGCCCCCCCTGACCCTGAATACAGAATAAAGCGGTACAGACAATGAGTGAGTGAGTGAGTGAGTCGATAAGTTTGCCTAGATTCAAGAATTGCTGTCATTTTTTTTTTTTTTTTTTTGCAGTGGACTTCAATTTACTCCATTGTACACAGAAATTAAGCTCAGAAGGAGATGTCAAGTCGCAGTGATAGTTTTAGGGCTGAAATTGTCACAAACAGTTTAGTACTCGAGTCTTCATCAGTGAATATGTTGGTAACCTCAACCAAAACACATTTTCTGTTATACAGTGACACTCTGGCCATATAGCACACAGTTATAGAGGAAATGTAGAGTATTTATGGTTATGTTATCCAGTTACCACCAAGAAAAGGCTGATTGGTCTCGAGGTGTCCTCCTTATTTCATATGTTGTTCCTTGGTATTTCTTGGTATTTCTACATTTACACCTGGACTTTTTATTCCTCTAAAGCTGCTTTGTGACAATGTCCTGTGTTAAAAGAACTACAGAAATAAAACTAGATGTGATTCGATTTAAAATTAAAAATTTATTAGTAGTGCTTCTCTATTGCTGTTTTGCTTTGAACATTGAGCTGGACAGGACTGGAAGAACATCATCCATTTATGACCCAGACTCACCACAACAGTCTAAAAAAAAAAAAAAACTAAATAAAAAGGTAAAATGAAAATGGACTGTCATGTACAACACACTTCCTCATTTCTGGTAGGAACTATTTAAAGACAAACTTCCTCTGGTCTGTGTCTCTAGCCTGGAGTCTAGTCTAGTCTCTGTAATGTGTTACATTACTCCAGGTCTAATCAAATGAAATGGTGATTCATGCGCTGTTCATTGTTTAATTCACTAATGAAATACACCCTTTATAGATCTCTGCTGGTTAATGTTATCCTCTACATTACACTGATACTACCACAGTATATCCTGGTCTGGGCTTGATTTGCACATGGTTTAGATGAGTCCATCCTTGTACATCTGATGTGATCCTGGAGACCAACATCTAGCACATTAATAATTACAGAGAGCTCGTGGAGATCAGCTGGATTGCTTCCACCAACCTGCTGTTACGGCCGGCTATAATAGAGACATCTGATGCCGTTGGTAAGAAGCTTCTGATAGCACTAAGTCTTTCTGTCTCACAGCTTCTAGTCCTGGATCACATTACATTTATGATCCAGGATCCTACATATAATAGCGTCCACGCATGTTGTCAAACTCACTGCACGTCGGATTTTAGTGTAAGAGGAAACACATCTGACAAAAAAAATACATGGTGGGAAATCCCTACACATGACGTCTCAGACATTATCATCATCCACTTTCCTCTGATGAAAACGCACTCACGGCATGAGCCTCCACATCTCTTCACTCAACTGATCTCTCTTACCATCCGGGAAAAAATAAGTGCTGATTAATGCAGTCATTCCTGTCCTTTGGGCTTAATTTCCCCATATCTGAATTAGAATATTCAAAAGATTTGATTACGTTATCCAATGTCACTTTAAGTGCTCTACTCTGTTTTAATGACATCACAGATTACCAAATTAATTAGGCTTAGGCTGAGGCTTCACTTTGTCCAAAATCTTGATCAACGTGTGACATTTATTTACCCTGTAAGTAAATTATACTGAGATAGCAAAATTGCTTACAGCCATGTTTGCTGTTCTGGCTCCTTAAACATAATGAACTTTGCTGGAAGACAGCTTAGAATAAAGATGCACAGGACTGTGTAAACTCATTGTTTTATTTCAAATTACATATTGGAATATAATAAAAAAAATTGGTTGTTTACAGTATGTAACAACCTCAGCAGCGACCTCATTTCCCCTCTCGTCTGTTCCAACCACTCAGCGTTCAGCATCAGCAGTTCACTAATCGCCAGCCTGATCTCATCATCTGCACCTGTTTCTCACTGGTTCATGCCCTAAGTTAGATGTTTTTTTTTTATATATATATATACTTGAATGACTCACATGTCACTGTGTGGCTTAAAACACAAAAACTGGTCAGGTACAGGGACTGAAAATGAGAACAAAAATTCCATTAACATTAAAAATATGAAGAAATGAGGGAGCTCCAGACTTTTGCACAGGCCTGTATAAGATTACAATATTAAGACAATAATATGAAAAGGAAGTAATTTAAATAATCTGGTCATGTTTGTGATTTCTTAAATTGTTTTATGGGTCCTTAAGTAGCGGGTTATAATACAGACAGAAAAGCCTGATTCTTCATCATTTTGGCTAATATATTCGGCAGAATTAAGGCACAGTGACACGCGACTGGGTTTCCCAGGCCACCATACAAACCCATTATTTTTTACATGTCTTATATGAGCATTATTTTCATACTCGCCTACAATTATAACAAATATTTTAGCAGAAGGAAGTAACTGCTATATATTCTCAGCTTTCTGTTAAGTCATACAGCAATTACATTAATGAGCACACTCGTTATTCTGTTGCTCTATTGTAAGTTACTGCACTCGTTGGGGTGTGGCGGTTTACAGAATGCAGGGCCCACACATACACACATACACACATGCACCCGCCTTCACGTGCGTCTGCTCCTGTGCATGACCTCACTCTGTATTACAGCCATCTGGAGACTGATGCTTGGCCAGATGGTGACTGAGGCACCCCCCCTCTCTCGCCAAACCTCCTTGGCTTACTGGCCAGAGAAATGTTCAAATAGCAGCAGCACACAAAAACACATGTAGCTCCGCATAAGTTAATTAAAGATGACCATAGAAAAAGTGTGTGTGTGTGTGTGTGTGTGTGTGTGTGTGTTTGTGTGTGTAAACAAGTCTGTGGGGAACGGACAAGTGGGGCTTTGTTTGGGATTATCACGGCTAATGAGGGCCCGTTCTGAGGAACGTGTAACACCACCCTCCATCCCGATAATCACCTTAACCTTGTTTTAAATCAGTAATGATCTAGATAAAGCCTAAACCTGCTTCCTTTTTACATAAAACATAGCCTCGTGGTCGATGGTTTTATTCTTTATGAGCTCACAAACAATCAAATGCACATGCAGAAATATAAAAAAAACTTCCTCTGTTACAGGTTTTCTTCCTCCACTGAGGGGAAACGGGCATGACTGAGGTTCTCCTTTCCTACTTCTCATTCCTTCTGTTCTGCTCCAACCATTCAGAGCACATTTTCACCGAGACTGGGGTCGTGCTCACACTGAGAGATGACGTCGGCACTGATTTATAGCCTGTCCTGGGATATAATAAGTGCTGGTCTTGAACTGAATACTTCTATGACCAAGAATAAACACTCGTGAGTGTGTAAAGACAAGCGTGACTGATCCAGAAACAATTCCCAGCAGGTACATGTATAAAGTATGCATTTTTCCTTCTAATCCACCAATGGACAGCTGCCAAGCAGAGCAAAGCATTCTTCTGATTTTTAGCATAGATTCAAGTCCGCACCCTCAAGTTGCGAAACTTACGTGTCTGTTTCCAGTCTTCGTCCACGGCACTGTCCTCACACATTCACTGCCCACACTGTATTCCAGATGTAGGTATTAATAAGAGGAAGGCGTGGAGAAATGGACAGAAACTGGAGACTCTGAGGATAATCACGTCAGCGTCCTCATTTCCCTAAAGAATTCCCAGACCTCATTCAGAAAAAGCCTGGAATCCGATGAAAAAAACGCGTATCACACTGAGCAGTGATGTGTGTGCCGGCTTTGCGGTCTAAAATCCGATCTAAAATTAACCTGAACCAGTTAATCCAGGAGAGGATTTAAAATGGTAATGGCACGCACCCAAGCTCCGAGTCTCCTCTCATATGTTTCAGCCTTTCATATCATTTTTGTCCCCCCCAGCGCCCCCCCGCTACACTTCTCATGCTTTTACCTAATCAGCGGTTTGTATTTGCATGGTTGGTTTTCATGGCAACCTGTTCTCAGATACAAGCACCTGCACAACAGGCAGGCTGGTCCCCTTACATACCCTCGCTGCTCTGTGGCTGGCTAGCTTATAGTTTTGGCAATGCAGTGGGCTAAAGTATGCAGACGTGGAGCTTCTTACAGCTGGTAAGAGAGACATTCGAGGACATGGAGATATTGGCAATATGTGGAAGAGCGAGCAGTTCCAGCTCTAAGATATCAGGGTAACTGGGAGGAAAATGTAGGCTGTGGAGTAGCAGAGCCCTGAAACATGCGGTGTGAGCGCTAACATACCAGGTGCTCTGTCTAATCATCTGACATGACGTGAATGTGTGTGTGTGTGTCGGTGAGAGAGAGAGAGAGCGAGGGAGAGAGAACGAGAGAACGAGAGAGAGACTGAACTAGCCAAGAACGTACACCTGCACAACAGATGCAGTGCTGTGCCATGCTTTCGCTCTCATTCCACACCTTTCTGTTCTAGACGATTCTCTTTTCTTTTTCCGTACATTATTTCTGTACCTTTTTTTTCTGAACCATTTTTAACAGTGTTATTACATTATTTGCACGTCTGACCTCTAATACACTGAGCTGCAAATCTACTGAACCACTCATCACTCATCCAACAGAGCAAATACATTTATTACCACAAGCTCACTTTGCTATTCCGTGTTGTGGTCTTTGCACAGACACAAACGTTTCTTTTTTAAAATGTGTTCCATCTCTGCATTATAGTTTTACTATATTACACCCAGGAAACTTTTTTTTTTAATTTTCTGTTTATTCGACCCCATTTTCTGCACAAGCTTAGATTGCACAGGTAAGAAGAAATGATCCTTTTATTACAGGAGCATCCCTACTGTGTAACCTGCACAGCACAGGTCCTATAGAATTTAAGATTATTACTTGTTACCTGTTGCGTTGGACAGTGTGGCGAACAATAATCTTAAAAGACTAATGAGAAGACACGGTCTAAAAAAGGTTTTTTTTTTGTTTTGTTTTTTTTTGCCTGTGCCTGTACAGATTCATCAGGCACAAGTATCACCCTTCTCATACTGCAGGAATCTGTATATCTATAATCATTAAGCACAAAGTAAAAGCATACACTGCATGCAAGCCTATATATATATAAAACCTCATAGGTGAAAATCACAGCATGCTTATCATATCATAATAGTAATAAAAGCAAGGTAACCATGAACAAAACAGAAATATATAATAAATAAATAAATAAATAAATAAGTTGCCATTTCTTTCTTTTTTTTTTGCTATTCCACACAACATTTGTTTAGTAAAGACAACAGCAGCAGGAAGGAAGCGAACAAATGAGCTGTTGAAATATTTAGAATTTTGTTCCCCACTACCTGCCTGGATTCTGATAATAACATATTAGAAACACAGCAGTGATCCCAGGGCTTAAAATGAGAACTACAATTATGAAAACAATAAAATAAGACAAGTTTTAACAAGATATAAAAAATAGAAGCTAATTAAACTCAAAAGTCACTAATATGAATATAATGTACAAATGATTACGTTGTGGCCACAAGATCTGGCCACAACTTGTGTAACTCGAGCCCTTAACCTAATAGAGCGTGGGAACATTATACGTACTACACTGCTTCCTGATAATGATTTGGTACAAACAGGCAGCTTTGAGAGTTAGAACTAATAATTTACCCAAGTCACAAACATCACCATTTCCAGTATCATTCCAGTATGTCTTTATGTATCATTCCAATGTCTGTGAAGTGTAATGTTTTGAAACATGTGCATGCCACAGTGGTGTAATGGAATTGATTTCTTCATGTCATACTCATTAGACAATGCGACATTTGCATATATCACCACGTCACCTCTGCAAAACTGTAAACTAAATACCTGAACCAGAAATCAAATCAAAATTTGAAAATGTATATAGTACTTCACTTACAATACATGCACAATTACACTGCTACAGACACACACACACACACACAAATAAACATATATATATATATATATATAGATTTGTGTATGCGAGTCACTTTGGCCATTTCCATGCGATACTATTTGTGGAGTGTAAGCAGTAATGTGTATGAGGGCAGCTCTAGGAAATAGTGTGTGATCACTACGTTCACACATACAAACACAAAATATATCTGTATACAATATATAATATATATACAAATGTATATACAAACTCAAACAATAATACTATATATATATATATATATATAATATACAGTAAATATAAAGTGATTTGTGATCGCGAGTCACTTTGGCCATTTCCATGCGATAATACTTATTTGTGGAGTGTAAGCAGTAATGTGTACGAGGGCAGCTCTAGGAAATGTCTCTGCCTCAGTTCATCACACTCGCTCCCCTTCATGTTCAAATTCTCCTTTAAACCGAATTGTGCAGTGGTGTGATTTCCTCTACTCCACTAATATAAAGTGCTACACAGAAACAAGTTATGCCTGGGGCTTGACCACAATGGATGATCAATACAGACCGTGTGATTTAGCACAATGCTAATCTTAGCAGCTAAACGCGAGACAGAAATTTACAGCACTTCGCATTAATTCTCCTGTAGCGTCGATGCCTCCGTGCCCCGCTGCTCCCCGTCTGCTAGGAGGATATCATGATGCACCGCCCACAATTGTCTCACCACCATGCTGGATGAGCTCAGACTAAAAGCACAATCAATCCCCTCTCGGTTTCACTTAGGCAAATATCTCTAATGTCCCTACCGAGGGAGGGAGAGAACGTGGGTGTGGAATAAATGATCAGGGTTCACTGATCATCCCGACAGGACAGCTGCCACATCATTCAGTGATGTGTCACTCTGCTTATAGTCTGAAGTGATATCAGGAATGTTATCAAGTCAGTTTGTACCACTTTCTAGCTGTTTTATGGATGTGTTTTTTTTTCTTTTTTGTTTATTAAACTGCTGATAAAAGCTTATGAGGGACAAATAGGTTTATTTTTCAAATCCTGTAAGAGTATCATGTGCCTGTGATTATTTGACTCTTAGTCAAAGCATCAGACATTGTCATGAAGCAACTTTACATAAACTAGAGCAAGACAGTCATGAGACTGGGGTCAGATATTTGTATGCAAAATGACTTAACATGTGCTAACAACTATAAGAATAGAGGTATGAAATCGTTTAGTGAATAGACTAGTGATGAAGGTGCTAGAAGACTAAACCAGTGTGAAATCCACAACTAATCCACTGGCTGCTCACACAGTAACCCAAGTGACCACAAGCACAAGGGTTAACGCAATACCGGAGGTGAAACGAGTGTTGCGTAACAGGAGAGTCGCAGATAATCACACAGCAAAAAGGATTAACATGCAAATGCCAGCTGGAAACAAACAATCACTGGAGTTTAATATAACCTGTAAATCAAGTTTGTGCTGTGACTCGAAGCCTGGCATTTCCTGGCGTCATAAACATGAGTGCTTTTTTTTTTTTTTTTTAAACCTACATTCTTCAGAACTTGTCCGGCCAGTCTGCAATTCCTATTATGTTTCCTTTGTGATTTTCCACACTTCAACAACACCTACTACTGTACATGCCTGTAAATCATTATTATAGACCAGCACACCACAGAGCAGCTACTTCTATAAGGGACAACCCCCCCCCTCCCTCACAAACACACACTCAGAACACACACTCCTGTAATGTCCTGCCATTCATCATCGTTTCAGATGAGATGCAGGGGTCAATGGTGTGAGTGAAAGTTTCCATTAACCAGATGCTCTCTCTCGCACTAAAAATACAAAAAACATCATTTCTGTTGGACTATTCGGTTTGTACATGATGATATACAAATTCTACAACACTATACAGTCTATACAGTTTATACCCCGATCAGCCATTATGGACATTAAATCCAAATACTGTGTACTCGGGCATGACTCCCCGTGGTGTCTCACCGGGACATTAGTGGCGGGTTCCTCTGGATGCTACGGGTTGAAGGGCGGGGCCTCCGTGCATCGGACTTGTTGGTCCGGCACATTCCATGAATGCCTGCTCGAATTGAGATCTGGGGAATTTGGAGGCCGGATCAGCAACCTTGAACTCTTTGCGGCAGGCCGCGATGCACTTAGTGTTGTGGTGCCTTTCTATCATAGCCTGCACCGATATTTTTCAGTATTGTGTATTACACTGGCCTTTGTGTGAGACTAGACCAGACCGGGGGCTGGCCTTTGGTCTCCACAAGCATAAATGAGCCAATAATCCTGTCAAAAGTTTATTGGTTTATAATTGATGCTTAATGTAGTTCAATTCCATTGGTGGCGTTAGAGTTATGGCTGATGAATACACAACAATCACAGAGTTAAGAGGAGCTCTGCAGCACTGTAATAGGAACTTGTACCAGTGTAACAAAAAAGAGGATGTCAAAATGTTCATTGCAGCTGCGTTATCTCATGGAGGAGATAAAAGTGTAATCAGCCTGCGTTTCACCCAGGGCCTGACTGCTTCTGCTGCAACAAGGCCTTTCTGGAAAAGTTTTATTTAATACAACTCAGCTTTATTAAAAAGATTCGGTCTTAAACCAATTAACAGAGAGACAGACAGTGAGAGGGAAAGAAGCAGATGACGAGCTGCTCTTCTATACATGCTGGACCCATCTAGACCAAACTGCCTTTTTCTCCTTTTCAAAATAATAACAAGTATTAATACAAGCTGAAGCAATGCATATTTCATTTTTATGATGTGTGTGTGGTAGACAACTCAGTACACGAGTGATGAGGGGGTGTTTAATTGCCATGTTTAATCGCTTCATCGACAAACCCGGTATGAATTGAAAATGTTCTTTTCTGAGTCAGCGTGAGTAGGTGGGCATCGGGTGCTAGAACAAACAACGATGCTAATGAATACGACTCTGTCCTTCATCGCATGCATAAGAAGTTCAGTTCGTCAGTTCAATTATGTTTCTACATAATTACACAGATATGCTCATATCTCCTCTTTAGTACAGACAAGTCACACGCTAGCGGCCAGAGCGGCTTCAGTGTGGCCTGGCACAGATTCTAACGGATTTAGATCTGAAAGCTGTGAAGACCTTTCATAATCGTTAAACTATGCATTTCGTGCCTTGGGGCTGGGGGCTCAATCCTCAAACAGGCTAATTAACAAGTCTATCAGGACTGAAATGTTTCATCGTAGAATAAAGACGATCAGTCAGGAGAGCCCTGGAAGGAAACACAAAAACACAACAGCAGAATCCTTTTACATGACACCTGTTTGGACACCAGACACGGGGCTGTAGGAGGGTGAAATATACATATGCATATGCACTGTCGTCTTTCACCTCTAGGGACCGGGTTCGATTCCAAAAGTCTGGGGTCTGTGTTCTCCCTGCGCTTGGTGGGTTTCCTCCGGTTACTCTGGTTTCCTCCCACAATCCAAAAACAAGCAGATTAGGCTAATTGGCGTTCCCAGAGCTGGCAACCTGACCCCTTAAGGAACTACCATAGAAACAACAGATATATCTCCAGGGTGGGGATATCCAGATGGCATGTGGATGGACCCCCCCAAAAGCAGTGTGTGTGGCTAAGAAACATGGACCTGTTTTACTTTTCATATTTAATGCTGTTGTAACTCTTATGGAGGTCGGTGTTCTGGTAACTATATTTGTTGTCCGCCTGACCAGACCTGCAGTCACCAACCAAGACCAAAGCAAGGCACCACACCTTGCTGGGTTTCACCCTTCCTTTCATTTAATGCTACAGTCCAGCTGGTTGTGCTGAGTTCATCCCTCGGTGTGTGTGTGTGTGTGTGTGTGTGTGTGTGTGTGTGTGTGTGTGTGTGTGTGTGTGTGTGTGTGTGTTCCTGCTGAGAGCGAGGCCATAATGCTGAAGCAGCGATAACCTTTCACTCAGGACAGTTACTAGGACCCAAACAGTCTCTATGTCCCTCAATGACACACACACACACACACAACACTGATCTTTAGCTTCCACTAAACACAGTCTAATAAGGAGTTGGAAATAACAAAGCCTCTCTTGGTCATGGTCTGACAAACACCCCGTGAAATGTAACGAGGGGACTGAGACGACAGAGTCAGAGTCTATGTTCAGCTCTACACCCTGAATCGTGTTCTCTTAAAACTCCCTCATTGATAGTAAACAGCCTGGCAGTCACTAAAGAGATCATCACCACAGTAACTGAGCCACTGAGCCATTACAGAAGTTTATAAATGAGCAACTGTCACATGGGGCACTATGGTCAAATCTTTTCTTTTTTTGTTTTTTTGTTTTTTGCTAAAGCTCATAAAGATGATTGGGGAGAATGTTTATGAGTGACTCCCATTATTATACTGCATAGTCCTTGTATTCTCTGGGTGCTTGTGTATACTCAAAGCTTCTTTTACAGCTCTACCGGTAAAGCGTTCGCCCCATCATGCACTGAGAGGAATCATGAGTTCAAAGACTGACAATGCTACAGCCATTAATGGCCAGGAGCCCATGAGAGCATTATCCACCCAGCATTAGTGCATGTGTCCTGTGTCAATCAGAGCAACATTAGCTGAATGTGGCCTTGTATTGTGAAACAGTAAGTATGTGAGGGTATTCGTCTACCCTATGATATGGCATGATGCACCTGGTGATGGGTGGGAGTTATTGAATGGAGGTATTAGAGATAAAAAGATTTACAGAAATGTTAAACCGAAGAGGAAGGATGGACCTGAGTAACGTCACTCTGGGACTGTTATGCTGCAGATTGAAGTTTGAACAAACCACTGACTGTGACTTCAGGAGTAATGCAATGGAGGTGAGTGAGAGAGAGAGCGAGAGAGAGAGAGAGAGAGAGCGAGAGAGCGAGAGAGAGAGGTGAGCACTCTATGTTCTTTCTCCCTTCTGCGCAGTTATCAGCATTCCTCTGATCTGGCCCAAAGCCAGACTTATGGCTGAGATGGGTCTGACCGGCACGAACTACCTCTGATCTGACTCCATCCCCATTCCCCCTTACTCTCCAAAACAACACCATCATCACTTACAACAGCACCCTGACACCCAGTGATGAAAACTAATCATATACTGATTTAGAAAATGAATAACTTACCATCTCAGCGCCTTCTCGTTAGCCAAGACATGTGATTCGGTTACACTTTGTCCGTCAGACTTTACCACGCAACACAATCTAGGGTGCTTCTCTACTTTCATTATCTCCCAAATTGGGTTATTTGCCAGTTTCCACCACTAGCAGGCTTCCCCATTGCACTGCAGCTAACAGTCACATTCCTCCAGCTTCCTCCAGGACACATGACGCCAGTCACCACGTCTTCTCAGGACAATAGAAGACACATAGAGAAAAGCAATTTTTCCCCTCTCCTGGATACACAAGCTCACAGACAACCACACTAAGTGTCACTGACAGAGGACAGGGGAAGGACATCCCTCCCGAGCAGACAGCATGATTCATTTTGCTCTCTAAGGCTCTCGGCCATGGACACCTGTAGCATACGTTTACTTAAGTGTGTCTTTTTTATTATAGACCCGTTAGTGTTGTACTCAGGCCATACAATCAGGTGTCGTGACGTTTCTTTCAAACTCCGGCAGCTCCTTACCTCTCCTCTGGATGATAATCCTCAGTAGAGGATTGGCGGAAGACAGCGCTTTGTGGAAGTTGTCATCATTGTTGATGGGAAGCAGGTCTCCATGGACGTCAGCGTAACCCAGTAGCACATCATCACCTGGAATGTGATGCACGTTCTGCAGCAGCCGGTAGAACTCCTGGAAGCTGACGTTGCCGTTCCGTTGTAGCGCGAATCTCCGGTATTCTGCTTCAAACTACAGCGAGAAACACAAAAAAGTCAGAATCAGGAACAAGGAAGACAGCCAGAGCCAGGTTGTAGAGGCATATACAATTCATCATATGTTCACACAAAGTAAAGTAAGTGAGATGTAATAATGATCTGATCCTCAATGCTTTCTGTGTCTCCAGAAAATGCTTGTTATCTGGTTTGGTCTGAAATAATGTCCAAAAATATACAGCTTTAATACCAACTTCTTCAGCTTTTTTTTTTTTTTTTTTTGTAAGACAGACCAAACAAGATAGGAGGACGCCTTCTTAGCACTTCTTCACACAAGGTCATAACACATTCTCATAATAACATGTTTACGTGTCACAGAGTTACAATATGCAAGTCATCGTGATTACACTGTTTTGGGTAAAACTGAAATGAAGCCGATCGAATAAACAAGGAGAAGATCCCACATGAACTGAATTTCTCAGGCATGGGAACCGTGCGCCAGGACTTTTCACCTAATCGCAATATCCGACTATGCGACTGCAGGGAATTATTATTTTAAATATGAAATTTAGGCAAAAGTATTTGTAAAAATATATATAATCATTTAAATTTGTCCTTTTTTTATAAATAGGACTACATTTACAGACTACATAATCCATACGCCTTAGCCATATGATATTTCCTTTATTAATGAAGGTGAATCAGAATCCATATCAATAGAACAGGCAGGCAGGGATGACTTTGTTTGCAAAACTGGGGGCACGAATACACAAAACACACACACACACGCACCAGAGCGGCTCTCGTCAGTATCAGTTTAATGGCCACCTGCACCCTCCTATCTCACTGGGGTGCACTTACAGCACTGCAGGAGCCGCCGAAGTGACAGCTGAATGGGAAAGAAGTGAGGAAGGGGCAGTTCAGTTCTGGTATAGATAAAGATAGAGATGGATATCAAAACCCAAGCATGCACACACACACACACACACACACACACACACTGAGCTCAGGGAATTATCTGAGGAGTTGTGCTCCTGGATAAACATTACTAGGAGTAAACCTAACGAAATTCCACACACATCAATGCATGTGGATTTTTTAAGCCACAAAGCAAAAAAAATAAAAAGTGCAAGATAGGCAGCATGATGATCGTGAAAATTATTATTCGAAAGTTATATGACTTTAAGTATCTTATAAGGGGAAATGAACTAAGTTTGACTAAGTGTGACTGATACTGGTGTGGGGGAAGGGGGGGGGGGGTACAGAAACCGAGCTGTTCCCTCCCTGTCAGGAACACAAATTCACTGATTTTGACTTTCACTGATTTATTCCAGTCCCGTAAAGCTAAAACCCACCACATATGTACTGATTACTGACATTCATTCATCAATTCATATGTAAAGTATGTTTATTGTACTTTTTATGTATACATTATTTCAAACATGTCCAGCTTCTTGTCCAGATTACTTAAAACTGCATGTGATATAAAGTTTGACTTTTTTTCTTAATACAGTTTTATTAAAACATACAGGAGTACTATGAGTAAAAATAGTACAACACTACTATGAAAAAAATCTAATAATATGTTATAAATAGAAATTGTTCATCTTGTTGACCAAATATAGCAAAATTCTTGATATGCACCAATATATATGCCACATAGGATTGTTTGTTTAATATAAAGCCGATCTTTAGTTTAAAAAAAACCTTTCCCCCCCAAAAATAAACTTTTAAAAATTTGGTTTGGGGTTTTATGTAGAAATTTGTAAAATAAATAAATAAATAAATAAAACTAATAGATAGATATAATAAGAACATGCTGCATGTAAAAAAAAAAGTCTACAGAGCAACAGACATCAAGATGATGAATTATGTTACATTTCTTTCCTCATTTCTATTTATATTTTCTTAAAAGCAAGCATAACTTGATGATCCATAAATATGGACACCTAAACGTTTTCAGATAAAATACGACTCCTTTACTGAGAACCATTATTTCCTCAACACAAAGCAAACCCATGCACAAGCACTACAGAGTTCATAGCAGTCAAAATCATCCAGTATAACTGGAAAAAAAATTTGAGTTCGTGTGAGAGTATGCAAAGCAACAGACAGCTACTTTCTCTTATCTCTAATGCACTAACACTAGTTCTTCAGAGTCACAAACTGTCGGTGTCGCTGTTACTAAAACACAAATCAACTAGGAACCACATGACCAAATCCATGCCAGGATCAGTCTCCAGCTTCACTCCATTGAAAAAGTCTCTTAGAAGCAACACTGTTCTATGGCTAATATACATGTTAAAACGAAACTTGTAGAAAAAGTTGGGATGATGAGCTTCTAAATAAAGACCCTGTCATGACTCATGAGAGGAGGGAGAGAGAGTTGTCGGCAGGATACGGCACTCGAACTGATACAAACTGGTTTAACATTTAACATGGAGTTTGACTCACTAAAGATCTGCACATTAAATCATCACAACTTTAAATTCGCTAAAAATTCCTCCCTCATGAGTGAGCAAAGTGAGGTGGGCGAGTGTGATGAAGGTGAGAGAACGGTAGCAATACTAGTCCTACTTCTTAGCACTTGTTCATCATGTGAGGCTGTGTACAATCCAAGCGCACTTAACCACTGACCTACTCTACCCCGGCTTTCAGACCAGAAGTATATCCACTGCTACCGGCCTATGAAAAGCACATCCATTAGCCGAGGCACCACCACAACCCCAGGCCCGATCTCTGCTTTCAGCCTGTTTACTCCCTCCAGCTGTGTCTCTACATCCGACTTCCACTCCTAGCCTAATTGAAGAGGTCTCAGGCAAAACCGGAGCCTCTATTTTAAAAGGCGCTCACAAAAACAAATCCATTTTCCTATCGCTATTCTTAGCTTTTACACATTGCCATACTGTAGCACACGTTTCTTTAATACTGAGAGCGATATTACTACTGAACAAAACACAAACTCATGATGACAAAGTGTGTGCAGGAGGAAGCAACATGTGTGTGTGTGTGTGTGTGTGTGTGTGTGTGTGTGTGTGTGTGTGTTTGTAAAATGCCAACAGTGAATCATAATTTTCCAAAATAAAATATTAATGCACACACTTGGTTTACCTGTTTGATTTTTTTTCATCAATATCACAGTTTAATTAAGTAGAGGGGAAAAAAGCTTGACAATCAATAAAGGATTCAATTTTGTTTAGAAATTGTTTTGTTAGAGTTGTTTAATACTGATGAAATGATTTTGAGCTAATCGTAAACATAAACATAAACAACTGCATATGAAAACTGAGAGATACTGAGCAATAATAATAATAATAATAATAATAATAATAATAATAATAATAAAGATGAAATTATGTGTCACATGTACCATACAGTATAATGAAATGATTTTTTCCACATATCCCAGATAGGGTCAGAGCACAGGATCAGGGTTAAGAGCTCAACACTGACAACTCTGGGGTGCTGGGATTCCAACCCCGGACATTCTGATCAAAACCCCCCATATTACAGCACATCATCATCATCATCATCATCAAAGCAGAAGCGTGCACATGACAGGTGGATAACTATGTGCACTGCCTGGATGCTGTATGATACTATGGGTTCATCGCATCATCATGCGTCTACAGGAGATCCCTCACACACACACACACATACACACACACACACACACACACTGCACCACAACTGCTGCATCTCAGCCAAACCGGTGTTTCCAGATTGGGCGTTTACACGCACATTATTTCCTACATTCTGTCAGGGACACGGCTCTGGTGTGTGTGTGGACACAGTAAACCACAGTCTGGCCTTGGACACAGTGGGTTCGCACAGCGCGGTCTGTGTCGGGAAAAACAGACTGTATCGTCTCGTATATCTCACTTGTCGACAAACACAAACACGCACACACACACACACACACACACACACTATCGTAATCAGCACCATCAGCGTTTCTTATCCTGGACTGAATACTACACTGCTCCTAAAACCCAACTGGATCATCTATAAAAACCGCACCATCATCATCATCATCCTCCTCCTCCTCCTCCTCCTCAGCAGCTGCATCATCCAGCGGTTCAGTGTGTAAATCCTGCTGTACGGCGATTAACGCGTCACAGATCAGCAGACTTACTTTGCTCTTCACCTCCACCACGCTGTCCGTGTTTCTCTGCGGCGTCCTCTGATTCCGCGACATGTTTACTCCCGCGGCTTTGACTCGGCGAGCGCGTGCCTGACTCAGCGCGCGGTGCGGCGCATCAGCTCCCAGCGCGCGGCGCAGTTCCGTCACTTCGCTCCGCAACACTGCCCGAGGATCACGGGCTCGCTTCGGCACGGCGTCGGCAACAGGGCGGGGCTACGTGCCTTCAATAACAATGACGTCAAGCGGCCACGCCGTTCTACGCGGGCGTGCGGGAGAAACTGCCTCGCCGGGTTGCCGTTGCCATGGAGATCAGTGGGCGGGGAAAAGTCTTGTTTTTTTTGACTCACCTTAAATATGTCACTAGCTATTTATAAAGAACAATCGGCAGCAAAGTGATGAACTCGCGATTAAAACAGCACGCTGCGGAAAGGGAGGAGCCTTATCGCTGATGCCAGGGCTGCTGCTAAATCTGTCTCCATTCTCAGAGATTTTATAAAAAAGAAACATATTTACAGCACAACTGCACGATGTTTTAATCCCAATGCCTTGTTAACATGGGTTTTATGAATGTGCACGTGTCCATGTACACTCGGCGTCCACTGTATTAGGAATACCTGTGCACCAGCACCCCCATCCATTTATCCAACCTCTGTAGTCCAACTAGGGGCCCATGGAAGCAGGGGCGGATCTAGAAAATTATTCATGGGGTGGCAAGGGGGTGGCATTAACATTATTAGGGGTGGCAACACTGAAGCATGCATCCTTGCATGGTTTTTGTGGATTCAAGGAACGCTATTCTTATTCGGTGTATACACTAGGGTGCACATTTTTACATTGTCCTATAAAAATGAAATAAAGGCTGATGTGTCATTGACTTGAACCTGATATCTGGATTGGAACGTCAGATAAAAAAAAAAAAACTTTTTTATTTTTAGAACACTAGGACACTAGTGCTGGGGTGGCAAATGGGGTGGCAAGACTTTTTCTTAGGGTGGCAATTGCCACCCCGTGCTACCCCAGTAGATCCGCCCCTGCATGGAGGCCTTTGGTGACCATTGTATTTATTTCCATTTTTACGACCTTTGTAGGACCTCCAGTCAACGTTCACAATGCATTCACACACTCCAGGTAATTCACACTCCTGGGAACACCAATTAGCCTAACCTGCATGTCTATGGACTGTGGGAGGGAACCGGAGTACCCGGAGGAAACCCACCAAGCACGGAGAACACACAGACTCGAAACCGGACCCTGGAGGTGCAAGCAGCAGGACAATGCACAATGCATAAAATCACATCATGCAGACACAGGTCAATAGCTTAATTTAATGTTGACACCAAATATTAGAATGAAGGAAAGTGTCATGTCTGTAATTTTAATAGGTGTATGGCTGTTGGTGCCAGATGGGCGGGTTTGAGTATTCCAGAAACTGCTGGTGTCCCAAGAGAGGGACCAACAGGAAGTCTACTGTAACTTGAATAAGCACTCTTCACAACTGCGTCCATTATCACCCAAATGAGGATGGGTTTCCTGTTGAGTCTGGTTCCTCTTAAGGTTTCTTCCTTTTGCCATTTCAGGAAGTTTTTCTTTGCCACCATCACCTTTGGCTTGCTCGTCAGGAACAAACTGATCATTTTGATTTATACATACAGTATCTTTTCTCCCATTTCAAACTCATTTGAAAAAATATATATTATGCATTCTGTAAAGCTGCTTTGCCACAATGTGAATTGAATTGTTGAAGCGTAAATTATCTCAGCATGCACAAAACATTTAATCGTGAGGAGGATGGGCTAAAATCACAGAAAACCAACATCAGCTTTTTATGTGAAGTATGAGACTCTCAGGTGATTAGGTGACACTCTTTTTTCATTTTGATGTTTGATGTGAACATTTTTAGCACTGTGCTATTGTTAAATGATTGACTGATTTGTTAATTGCATGAATGTGCCGGTGTACATCTTTTCCTAATAATGTGGACAGAGAGTCTATTGTGTCACTTTCAATCCTGTCCATTCTAGTATGGTGAAGAAGACCTACAGTAAAGTAAAGTTATAGTAAACAGATAGCAAAGACTAGTTACTGTACATAACTTTACTAACACCACTTAGTTATTCATAGCTTATAATAGCACCTTGTCTAGGCAGTGAAGGAGGTCATGGAATTCTAGCGTCATTATTTGTCCATTCATTTATTTGTGCGTTCATTTGTTCCTTTGTTTGTTTATTCTTTTGTTTCTTTATCTTCAGGAACCACTTTATCCTAATCAGCACGACAGTGGATCCAGACCAGATCCTTAGAGACACGAAACATACCCCGGCATGTTATAAGAAGAATAAACAAGAATAATTCTCAAAATAAACCCTCAAATCAACACATAATTCTCTTCAATAGACGTAACTGTCAATTGTGGTATTTACCCAACTATGCTAACCCGTGTTATTGCATTCTGGTGGCAGCACGTAAAATAGTTAAGAGGATTGCTGGTAAGATATTCATCAGTTTGATCTGATGATTCATCAGTAGTCACCTGTACATCCTTTGTCCTTGTCATTACCTCATAATTGGCTGCTCTGACTCATTTCTCACCGAGATTTTTTAAAGTTTCATGTCTTTGTCATTAGCACGCAACACATATTTATTTGTCAGAAAGCTGTTTGTTGCTTTTTCAAGCGTGTATGCTAATTATGTTAGTCATCAACGCTTTTATTCATAAGGTATTTATTCTGTCATGCTGGATATTTTCCAGCAAACCCTACTCAGATGTGTTAATAAAAGATTATTAGTTGAGGATTGGTCTCAATGAGTCATATCAACAGTATAGAAGCTGTTGGCGTCACTGTGAGCAGAGAGTCTGGCTTTACTGCAGGACATGACTCTCATATGGACAACAGCTGTATTTAGTCTCCATGGAATTTAATAGCAACTTTTTACGCAAGGAATTACCTTTTTCTGAATGTAAGGCAGAAACGATGTTTCACCACAAGATTAAACTTGGGTGTCAGCAAATGAGGCTTTATAGAAATGCCTTGGTTTTAACAAGACCTTGCCATTTTTAATTCTTGTAAGAAATCATTTCTAAAGATATTTTCGGGCAGAGATTTACAGTATACACACATGTGTGCCCACATACCGTTGGGCCTTATCTCCGTACTGGTGATCTTTTAGAGTTTAAATATTTCCATGCAGATGGTCATAACTGACAGATAAAAGGCTTTGTCATGCTAAATCAGAGTTGGTCTGTAAAAGAGACACATATACATTTTCCAGCTGCAGAGGTGAGGGATGTTTAAGAATGTGTGCTATTTGAAAAAGGCCTGCTTGGCAGTGAAGCAGATAAGATATGCAGCACTCCTACTCCTGCCCCTCCCTACTCAAGCACATGTTCACTGAGAAGAAAGTGATTATGAAACCTAACTTGTATGGAAACTACTAAATCACTTCCACAGAAATGTCTGTAGGAACTTCATCAAACATTTTCAGTGAAATCATCCACAAGAGTAAATCATTCTGTAAATTATGTTTTTTTTAAAGACCTTTAAAAAAAATAATAAAATTATAGAGTGAAACATATTTTGCCCTTTAAATGTAACTGTATTTGTAAAATGTCCTGTGAGTTGATCATGATGTGAATTAAAAAAAAAAAATGTTTTAAGGTCTTGTTTCATGTAACTGTTTTTCCCTGGTTATAAATGCTTTTCCCGGTTACACTGTTGGCATTTGCATGATGCCAAGTCCAAGTGCACGCGAGATACAAAGCAGATAGATTTTTCAAAAGGTTCTCTTTATCTACGTTTGGAATTTCTGTGGCGGCACGGTGGCTTAGTGGTTAGCACTGTCACCTAGCACCTCCAGATTCCAGGCTCCATTCCCACCTCGAGTCTGTGTGCATGTTCTCCCCGTGCTTGGTGGGTTCCCTCCAGGTACTCCGGTTTCCTCCCACAGTCCAAAGACATGCAGATTAGGCTTATTGGTGTTCTCAAATTGCCCATAGTGTTTGAATGAGCGTGTGAGTGTGTGTATGTGAGATGGATTATCACCCCATCCAGAGAGGACCCTGCCTCATGCTCCAAATCTCCTGGAATAGACTCCAGGGCCCTCGAAACCCTTTACAGAATAAAACGGTATAGACGATGCGTGAGAGTGAGTAGAATTTCTGTCTCCTCTTAGGTCTTTATGAGCTGGTGATTCATCACAACATAAATATGTACCAGCTTTGTTGTGTTACAGTTTCATGGAGTAGTTTTCAACTTTCTCCATGAGTCATGATTTTCATTCAGATTTAAAGGTATACGCTGGTATTTTGTATCCCGCTCCTTATAAAATCTTTGAAACTATTCTTTCTAAACGTAGTTTAGACATATTGTATATTTGATTTTTTTAAAATATAAAATGTAGAAAGTACATTATTAAAAAAGTATCCATTAAGATATCATTAACAGTCAAAGCTTCATGACATTTCTAACAGCTCAATCATTGAGAACTGAAACTACCATAATCTATGGTTAATAATAAAATGTTTTAAAAAATGTATTCTTCTTTTATTAAAGATTTGTTTAATGTTCATGGAAGGAGTCACCGGTTTTTATTGATTTATTTTTGCATTTTGCAGTTTCCATTATCATGACAAGCTATTTTTTGTCTTATTGACTTTAAGCAGAGAGAAAAAAGGAGAGACTTCTGAGGATATGTCTTTTATAAAAAATTTGAATGTAATAAAAATTATTTTTAACTGTTGTTCATTTTTTTGCGGTACAGTTTATGCTGCTATTAGAGTGCTCACATCACATCACATACCAGTAAAATAGAAAGCTCCATGGTATATCCTTCCTTATATTTTCTTTGTATACTGCAATAGCTGCTACCAGCTTAAGAAACAAACAGGGATCCATGTGCTTGGTTACTAGACCATCTCCTGAATAAACAGACAAGTAAGCTGAGCCATCACAAACAACCAGAGAACACTACATTCACATCCAAAACAATATCCTCCAGGAACCTTAAAGGTCTCAGGTATTCTTAAACCACCACTACAACAACAACAACAACAATAACAACAACAATAACACCAACAGCCATTTAAAATGTGTTTGCACCATCAGATGGTTGAAACTTTAAAACGCTGCTTAAGTAAGGCTGCCCCAAACATCTTGAATGCAGATGTTGGCAGACGTTCACTGAAAGCTTTACTGGATGCCTTTAACCCAATCAATCTATACAATGAGAGCAGAAAAGGATTATGTAAGCCACACTCCTCCAGATCTGAGTTAGATGTAGGAAATAGTACTTTTGAGTAATCTACATAAATGTTTCATGAAAAACCATAGAACAAGTGCTGTAATATTTCTACTACACTTCTGGAATAAGGAGGGAAGTGCTGTAAAAACAGCCTCTATAAAATAAACCAGAAAAGAGAAGCGTAGGGGTTTTAATAGGAACCTGCGCAGGTTGTGAGGGATGTGATGTGGAATGCGGCACAGGATTCCTCAGCTGGGGTGTGTGTATGTGTGCGTGTGTGAGTAATGCTGTCAGAGCGGTCGGTGCGTCCTAGGGCGCCACATTCTCACAGCTCTCCCACATCTCCTCAGCATGTTACCAGACCCGACCCGCCGGCTCATCAGCCAGTCATCTGCCTACCAAACATTCCTCAGGCTTAAAGCTTAAAGAAAACACCAGAAAAAAAGATTAATAAGGGTATAATTGGTCTTCATGAGGCAGACCCTCTCTTCTGCTCTCTTGCACTTACTAAAGTGGTCAGATGATTCTGAGTCACAAAAAAAAAAAACACAAAACACTAAAATCCCAGAAGAGTTCTGGTCACAGTCTGTGACAGGACCTGTTTAATTAGGCATGATGAGAATTTCAATGGAGTTCACTGTGCTGTTACCGTTTATGGACAGCAGTGAATAAAGTAAGACCCACATCTATGTAGTTTCAAAACAATGACATTACTGGCATAATGTACTGACAGGAAGAAGTATTGCTTGGCTCTCTTATTTTCTTTAGTCGTTTCTATAAAAATAAATAAATAAATAAACAAATAAACAAATAAATAATCATAATTATCATGTGTGGTCTTACTGAACATCTCATCATAACTTATCATTTGCATTTATTTGTCATTTATAAAACATTATTTATTTATTTATTTTTCTTAACGATCTTCCTGTTTATAATAATAATAATAATAATAATAATAATAATAATAATAATATATTATTATTATTATTATTATTATTATTATGGTTAGTATTACTACTGTATTAAAATTAAACACTTGCTGTATAAGACTTACAGTTGGCGAATTTAAAATGTAAGCGTCATTGTTATAAAAAATATATCCATTATGACATAAATCAGCCTTTTTGATCTCAGGGTCATTTGGGTCAGAAGAGCCCAATCTTTTTTAGGATCTGAACTTGTCACCAAGAAGCATGTGGAAGGAAAAAAATCTGACAAGATCTCAAACCAGATCAGGCTGGTTCCACATTCACATCCACAGAGACTTAAATGAAATTTGACATAGTGGGACAAATAATAAACAATGTGCCTTTATGAATCAAACAAGGATACAGATCTATGATCAATTTGCTTTTTTCTTTTCTTCTAGTGAATTTGATTACATATGACCCTGGGAGAGCTACTGGAGGCACCCGGGGATCTTCTGAAACTTTAGAGCCTGGACCAGTACATGATACGTCCTGTCTTGGATTTCCATAATTACTTGCGTAAAACAGCCAGTCGTTGTTCTGATGTTGAATGTGTGTGTGTGTGTGTGTGTGTGTGTGTGTGTGTGTGTGTGTGTGTGTGTGTGTGTGTGTGTGTGTGTGTGTGTGTGTGTGTGTGTGTGTGTGTGCACCTGCGCTCTAGGCTTAATTTCAGTATGTGCTACTATATATACTATGTAATAATAATAATAATAATAATAATTATTATTATTATTAATCATCATTATCATCATCGTCATTATTATTATTAATAATAATAATAATAATAATAGTACTTAATTGTCTTTCATATTTTACTGATTTATTATCTGAACAATGCCTTTTTTCCTTTTCCCCTTTTGTCAAACTTAACATAAAATACTGACACTGTAAGCTTGTCTTTGTCAATACAGTTGTACACTAGTACCTTCAATTTAGCTTTTAAATAAGTAAATGAATAAATAAATATTTGACTAGAATCCCTCCAGCGCTCTACATCCAGCAAAGGAATACTGCTACCAGACAAGAATGTCAGCTGACTTATAGCCCATGTCTGCCATCTAGTGCATAAACAGGTTCAACAATTCAGCCAGCCATCCCATTGTAAAGTATATGATTAGCATCTTTAATGTACTGTATTATGTAGATCTTTGAAACACTAAACCTGATAAACAATTTTGGTCTTTGATAGTTTCATGTGTTCATTGCATCAGATTGCAAACAGAAAATGGCAGAAAATTTTACAAACAAGGAACTATTGGCAGTATGAATAAAAGAACAATACTGAAATTAATTAAATTAACCAGGACTTTTCAGGATCATATCATGTGGTAGTATAGCTACTCAGAGTAGTGACTATTCCGAATATGTTGCATTAGATAGATAGATAGATCCTAAAGGTAAATTGCATTGTTAAGGTAACCAAATCATGAATCATTTAAAAAATGAAATATGCAATATTATATAAATATTATAATTAATAAACTACAGCATTGTCATCTCGCACCTCCAAGGTCCAGGTTCAATTCCCTCCTTGGGTCAGTGTGCATGGAGTTTGCATGTTCGCCTGTGTTTGGTGGGTTTCCTCTGGGTACTCCAGTTTCCCAAAGTGTGTGTAGTGTATGTGTGTCTGTTTGTTTGTGTGTGCGCGCCCTGCGAATGGTTGGCACCATGTCCAGGGTGCACTTATCCTGGAAAGAGGATAGGTTTTTATAGATGAATGAATATATGAATGAATATACTACAATTAAAAACTGTAACTGTAAAGTGCATCAATAAGACATTAACATTTTTAATTTATGAGAGAACACCATTTCCATATGGATAATAAAGTTAGCAAGAGCATATGTGATTGTATTGACCAAAGTTTCAAATAGAAAGAGTAGGACCTAAACAAGTTACAATTAAACCTTGGATTGTGAGCATAATTTGTTCCCGAAAGTGTGCTTGTATATCAAACCACTCATATATCAAAGCAAATTTCCCCCATATCATGAAAACTCAGATGATTTGTTCCACAACCCAAAAATATTCATATAAAAATAATTAATACCAAATGTCAAGTAAAAATTAAACAAATCCAAAATAATCCCAACAGAGCAGTATTTCCATTAATGTGTGTGTCTGTATACAGTATGTGTGTGTTTGTGTGTGTGTGTGTTTGTGTGTGTGTGCGCGTGTGTGTGTGTGTGTGTGTGTGTGTGTGTGTGTGTGTGTGTGTGTGTGTGTGTGTGCGTGAGTGCGTGAGCTCGCACAGTTCTTTCCCTCGCTGTCCTCAGTGCGTTACAAACCTCTCTAATGATACACGCACACACTAACGGAATCACTGCTCTCTAACAGAGAAAGACTCTGGAAACTGGAACTTTAACAAGGAACCACTCTAAAGTAAAAAAAAAAAAAACATTTTGCAAAATGCTCGCAGACCAAGTTATTGACCAAAGTTTATAAGACTATTGGATACTCATATTGCTAGTAATAGGGCTGTGTTGAGTGATCAGAGAAATGTGCTGTTTATGATCTATGAAGCAATCTACAGACTCTCAACTGTGATATTTTAATCCGCTCACTTCAGTTACTAAATTAGATTATTGACAACATGCTTCCTGTGTAGAAATAAAGTTTACACCCATGCCAGACTTGCTTTACTTAGCATTGTGTGCACACTCTGTAACACATCGCACAGTATGGTATTCCTCCATAATGGATGTCATGAATTATTAATTCGATTTTTAACAGTCCTGTTGTGTTCAGTCGATTACATCTGATTTTGATGGTATTTTTTCATGTTTATTTACACCATACTCAATGTTTTAAGGAAGCCTAGTGAGACTTGCCTTTTTTTGTTATTAACCAAGTCAGTGTTTGTTCAGTGTGTACATTGTGCATTGTTTTTACACTGCTTCCTGGTCAAACTTTTCCCTTGCTGAGCACACAATACAGGAGCAGCAAGTCTTTGCTGATTTTGATGTGGTGTAATATTACACTCCATCCATCCATCTAGGAACCTCTGTATTCCAACTAGGTTACCGTGGAGGCAAAGGGTGATTACCATTCTATTTATTCCCATATTCCCAGTTAACATTCACACACCACGGGCAATTTGGGAACGCCAATTATCTTAATCTGCATGTCCTTGGACTGTAGGAGGAAACCGGAGTACCTGGAGCACAGGGAGAACATGCACACTCCATACACACAGACCCCTAGCAGGAATCAAACCTGGACACTGGAGGTGCAAGGCGACACTGCTCCAACCACTAAGCCACCTTGTCGCCAATATTTGACTAAGAATGAATAACATCTTCAGGACAGGAGTGCCATTTGTGTAGCAACATTATTGCAGGCTAATCATGACATGGACAGGGTGCCAATCCATCACGGGACACACACACTCGCACATTATGGGCAAGTTTGGAACACCAGTTAGCCCAATCTGCATGTTTTAAACTGTGGGAGGAAACAGGAGCACCAGGAGGGAACCAAGTGAGCATGCATACTCTCTGGAGGTGCAAGGTGGCAGCGCTAACCGCTAAGCGGGTACACATTTACAATTCAGTTTAGTTATCATCAAATTATGTTTTTTTAAGCACATATTCAGTGTTTAAAGAGAAAATTATACAATATTCTACAATACATTATACAATAGTCAGTTAAAAAAAAACGTTAAACTTTAAGAAGTATTAAATCACTGAAGGTGTTAAACACTGCTCTTATTAATACTAAATCCACAAGCCACACAGGGATTTACACTAAGCGCAGACAGATATGAGGTTTAGTCCGGGTCTGGATCTTGATTAGTGCTCAGTGTTGGTGTTTCATTACGCGCTGGTTGTTTAGCGGAACCTCCCGCCTCTGCCGTGTACAGGGAGGAGAGAAAAGAGAAGTGCCGAGGAGTGAAGAGGCGGAACGGACCACACACACACACACACTGGCTTCAGGTTTTAGGCATGACAGCACCGACCAGGTTCCCACAGACATTTCTGTCGCTTACTTACTAACGCACTTTGGACCCGTTTTACAACCTGAACATCTAGAACCTTCTGGAGAGAACTCGATTCATTAATAAGGTAGGCTTTTATAGGGAGAGAAAAAAAAAACGTTCTTCTGTTTTAGGGGGGGAAATAGTCTCACTTGCTTGTGTTTCATTCTTCCCTTAAGAAAATAGTTTTTTTTTCAAAGTTGTTAAAGCTTACAATCTGCCTGCATGTCAGGAGTGTGTGTGTGTGTGTGTTCCTACTCGAGCTGGGAGGATTCTGAGCCAGGCTGGGATCTTCCCGTTAGATGAAGGAGGATACTGTCTCCTGTCCATCAGTTTAACATCTCTCTCTCTCTCTCTCTTTCAAGATTCAAAGATTCAAGATTCAAAGTTGCTTTATTGGCATGACAAATATTTGCATTCATATTGCCAAAGCTTATATAAAGATACGGTAAGACACAAGAAAATAATTTAGGTTGAGTTGAGAGTAAAAAAACAAACAAAGTATAGAAAGACTTACAATACAGTAAATAAAGGTATATAAAATAAAATAATACAGACATTTAGTCAAATGTATAGTGATCACTCGTGAACATTATTTAAAAAAAGGAGAAGAAAAAAAAGCGTATATATATTTGTACATAATTATAATAATAATAATAATAATAATAATAATAATAATAATATCTCTCTCTCTCGCCACTCTGAAAAGGTGTGAAGTTGCACCACTCTCTACAGCAAAAAAAATCCCCTCTACAAAATCATCTACAGTGTTCTTTTACCACTTCTCTGTATTGATATACCTATTTTAACTCTAGCACTTTTAGCACTGTCACCTCTCACCTTAAGGATTCAGGTTCGATTCCCTCCCCTGGTCTGTGTGCATGAAGTTCGCATGTTCTGCCCGTGGTAGGTTTCCTCCGTGTGCTTCTGTTTCCTCCCACAGTCCAAACACATCCGGATTAGGCTAATTGGCTAATTGCCCGTAGTGTGTGAATGTGCATGTGAATGTTGACCGGAGAGGTCTTACCACGATCATCAAGATGGGTATAAAAACGACCAGTGACACACCAGTGGTCACCACTGACCTCCACGGTACCTAGTCAGACTACAGAGGTTTCTAAATTTATGGATGGATGGATGTATAAACCACTTACAGTCTTGCATTAATGCTGAATGACAGTGCTTAATTAATTATCTATTTCAGTGTATAATAATTATAGACTTTTCTCCCACAGTTCAAACACATGCAGGTTAGGCTAATTGCCGTTTCCAAATTACCCGTAGTGTGTGTGTGGGTGTGTATGTGTATGTGCCATGTGATGGATTGGCACCCTATCCAGGTTGTACCCCACCTTGTGCCTAAAGTCTTCCAGGAAAGTCTTCAGGCCCCCCGTGACCCTGTAATAGGATAAGTATTAAGGAAGTTGAAGAATGATTGAATTTGCCTAACTTCCCAAAGAAGCTGGCAGAAGGTTGCTTTAATTAGTGAATGGAGGGGAGTAGAATCAGCTAACCCCCGAGCTTTGTTATCATTTTTGTAATATTGTGGCAAGCCAGAAGGGTCACGTCGGGGCCTGGACAGGACTGGGAAAGGACACCAACCAGCAGCGAAGTAGAATTGTGTAGTGTGTCCTGTCCAATACCTGGGTAAGACTACTACTGTAAGAGCAGGTTTTGAGAATTCCTGAGATACCGCTACAAGTGTGTGGGCCGAATCCAGGTGCTATTGTTGACCTCTGTGATAATGCACACAGATCAGGCTCCACTTTAGAGTGTGAAGTACCACTAGGGTGCAGGGTAGGGTCCTGGGGTGAAAATTCCTGAGATTACACTTACGTCCTAGGGCTGAATCTGCCTTAGCATGTGGGATACCTCAAGGAACAAGGGACAGCTTCCAGCTGTGAAAAAAATTTCTGCAGATGAAGTTGTTGTAAATATGGAGTTTGGTGTGAGCCTGGACAAAAATAGTTTAACGCATCTCCTAGATTAGTTTTTCACCACCTTTACATAAAGGTAAGAAAATAAACTTTAATGTAGTATAAAGATTACATTTAGTGTACACAGTGTAAATGCTCTAGGTGATCATTCAGTACTGGGCATGTTGTGTGTATACTATAACCTATGGATACACAATGCAAAATAAGTCACGAGTATAAAATTAATACAAGATCAGGGATCTTCCTCATTTTGGAAAGTATTTTTTAAAGTACACATTGTTTGGAACAATTATACAGGATGTATAGTTTAAAAGGATTATGACTTTTTATAGGGAATTATAGGGAACCTGGTCATAGTCAACCAATTCTTAGTTCATTAGGGAAAGAGAATCAAAATCATAACGCTATAAACATGTCCAGTCAAAAAATCAGATGCAGTAAGAATATGTATTTTTCAGGTGATGGCAAATGTAACCTTTGACATCATCAATGAAACATCTATTGCTTGTAGTCTTAGTTATGCCACAGCAGGATTTGTTATCTCTCTAATCATTTTACGGATGCTCCTGTATTTTCTGTGTGTTGGTTGGAAGAGTGTTATTGCCTTCCTCCTCTCAGCTGCGATTTACTTCATTGTACAGTTCCATTAGTTTTGTTTGGTATACAGGGGATTAAAAATCCACCACACACCATGATTTTGAAGTTTAAAATTATATTCCTGTTTTCAGTGCTAACATATTAGGGGTGAATACAGACACATCAGTTATTTTGTCTAAGGGTTTAGGTCAAGGGTCAATTACCTCTGATAGCTGTCTGAGTATTTAAAATGGCCAACACCATTTATAGCTCCCCCAGTTGAACCTTTTGACCCTGAGGTGCTGGAGGGTAAGTAGATTTGATAAAATCAGATGTTATGTTCTGCATTTTAAAATAGTGTATCGTAAAAGACCAGGGTGAAATCTTTTATTTGTAAAACTTCTTTCTGGATGATGATATGTGTTGAAGGTCTCTCTTTTGGAATTTGGAAGGTTTCTCAATTTGGAAGATGCATAACCACTGTGGGACCAGGTTGTCTGTTTTTTCTAACTGCTTACTAGCTAAAACAGAAGGAACCCACAGCACACGTGATATATTGGGCTAAAGCATGCTGGGGACTCGTGCTGGCTATCAATGATGGGCTTTATGGTTTTGCAGTGCAGGGTATGCAAAAGCCTAATACTATTGGGGGCCCAAATGTGGGGCAACTTGTATAGCAGTAACATTCCACATGTCAGTAAAGTCTTCCCACAAATCTCTGTGTGGTGTTTTTCACCAAGAATGTGTTTAAAATAGTTAATCCCAGTAGAACCATTCAATTAATTGGTTAGACCAGTTGTTTTCCTCTTTTCACTGACTATACAATATATCACTATGCTTAAAAGTCCCCTGCTAGAAGGCTAATAACCATTCTCTTTTTGTAGGAACTGTAAGATGTAGAACCATTTGTTATAGTATATAAACTATAATACATCATTGTTTGGACTATTCAGTAGTAATATTGATTGTGGAGGCCTTTGAGCCACAAGCGTGTGGCCCAGTGCAAATGCTTTGCATCACTGAATTCTATTTTTTACAAATAAATTTTTTGCAAATAAAATGAATTCATTTTGTTTATAGATTTTAAATACAATGAACTGTATAATCATGAGTGCAGAGATTTTTTATTGCCAACAGTACAGTGATAAAGAGATGTCTATGTGGCCTGTCAGAGTGTAACTAATGTTAGCTAAATGTTAACTAGTTATCTATCATTTGGATTGTGTGTTTTTTAATTGGTGATTGATTATGCTAGCCTCAGATTAACACAATTCAGGCTTAATGCAAAATCACAATCATTGAGCAAAATTAATTTCTGTTCTGTATTATTTCACTTCTAAATATTGTTTGGAAACCAATCCAAATACCCATCAAGCCAAACTTTTTTATCATTTAAAATGTGTAGTTTAGGTTTTTAAGTCTGTGCACCCATCATGTTCAGCATGTGTCCTGATTGTGAAAATAACAAAATTCAAAAGTTTACATTATTATTCTTAACAGAATATTAAACAGCTTATACTCCCTTGCTTGACTGAATAGAAACATTATTTGACTTGGCCTCATTTAGTTTACTGTTCAACTAGTATGGTATGAAATTATATGCTTTTCTCGATACCAGGTAGGATTATTAGTTGAATTATTAATAGGTTAAAGTTCATACTGTAGATGCTAAAAAACTGTCACATACGCTGAAAAGAGAGCAGGCTTAGATTTGATTACATATCCTGGATGCAGAGAGGGGTAAGGGCATTGCTCAAGGGTAAAACATTAGCGGTTTGGTGGTTTTGCAGGCTCACAACTGTTTAATTGGTAGCTCAAAGCCTAAAAGTGATAGTTTAGGTTTTTTTTAAGTCTGTCTTAAAACAAAACTGAGGTGCATATAATTATGTTACAACAGGTCTCAGTCGTTGTAGGTTTTACTGCTATGCACACCGACTGTGAAGTTTCTCACCTGGAACAGGAGTACAATGTAAGTAACCTGAGCCAAATTCCACAACTGTCGTTGCATTCCAAAGTTCAGATGAAACTCATATGAAGCTTCTGCAGTCCCACTGACCTAAATCAAGTTGGTATCCGTCAGACCAAACTCAGATCAGATCTTTCAAACTGAACTTTTTTTTTTTTTTTTTTACTTTTCTCTAGAACTACCTGTACGACCAAAACTAAAGTAACTATACAGCTATTTTTTTGGGCAAGACATAAGTTAATTTAAATTTGTACTACATACACTGTAACTTTGAAAGATATCTTTACACTTTTGATTTAAGACAGAAAAAAACCTGAACTATCCGTTTAACCACGTAATCACCACTGTTGTTAGCAAATTTGCGATTTCTGCCAAAATGCTGAAACTACGACACAATACTTAAATTACAGAAAGCTAAATGACAGTAGTTGTATTCATAATGCATCGTTTAAAAACCTTATTCGTGGGCATTATCAATTTGATCTTATAGGTGAATATGGGAGTAAATACAGATTATGGAGTTACAGCAGATATTATACGATGTGTTAGATACTGGTACTAAATATTGGTGCCTCGTTGCATACATAATGCAACATATTTTTTAAGAGGGTAACCCCTACTATGCTTGGTTTAATACTGGAACATTAGAAACATCTGATAGATAAACAATGCAATCTATATTCAATATGCAAAGTTCAGAAAATAGATTCTGCATGGTGTTTTTTAAAAAATTATTATTCTATTTCAGTTCACTTCTCCTGGAAGAAATGTAACTGTCATGCATGTGGCTTAGGTATGTGTATAGGTGTGTGTAGTACCACTGCACCGCCTCCCGAACAGAAGCTAAATAGATAAGAGAGGACCAGGGACTAAGAATGCGTAAGGTAAACATTACTATGTGCACTCATGTGCTGTTTCAGTGGTATTTATTCATTCAGTTATTTACCTTCCCAGCCACTCAGTCTGATTGTTCACCCACGCTGTGTGAAATAACTTTATACACCAACAAGGAACTTGGTCCAGGGTAAGAAATTGGCTAAAAAATAATGTTAAGTCAACTGTGATTGTTTTTATGAAACATGTTGCTGGCTGTAGCTTATGAAACTACTGTGTGTTCACTGATAAGGGGAATATGTTCTGTGAAAGAAAGCAGATGTAGGTCCTGTGCACTATTTAAACACACCAGATGGGACTTATTTAGCAAATGGGACTTACCTTGTCCTGTGATATGTCATGTCACCTTTATTTCTTTTGCTGTCTCAAACAGGCACATGAACAAATCACAGCTGTTTTGTCTTTTTGACCCAGGAACTGCTCTTACCCACCTATAGCAGTGTTAGGCATAAGCATCTTTGGTTTCATGGTGTTGAAACCTATAAACACACAGCACCTTGGTCATAAAGTGAAGACTAGAACTGACCTCTATTTGTTCTCTGCATGGTTAACCAAAGGCAATGATTTACCCTTTCTGTGATAGTGAAAAGCTTAGACATCACAATTTCTATGCAGCTGATTTTTCTCAGCTCATTGACCCTGAAAAAGTCTAACTGATTCTCTGCTTTTCATCCGTTTGTCTTTCTCACGCTGTCCTGTTCCCCCCTTCCTGTTTGTTTTCTCTTTTCCTTTTCTGTCACTTTATCTGTTATTCACTCTTCTGCCATGGCACGTCTGCCAGACACACACACACACACACACACACACACACACACACACACACACACACACACACACACACACACACACACACATTTAGAGGGGATTTTGGCAGGTCTGCCTTCATTGTGTGTGGGATGAGAGATGGAACTTTCAGTTTTCGAGAAGGCAGAGAGGAAAAGATTTAGTGTTACAGATGTTCTGGGTGAAGAAGGTGGTGAACCAGATTATCAGGCTCCCCTTCCTGTTTGATAAACTTCCAGATGGCCAAAATCAGCAGGATGGTGGTAGCGCTGCAGAGAGATTGTTGTTTCGTGCGGTATAACTGGAGATGGACCATATAACAGTTCTCTTAAAAGAGTGAACAAAATGTATAGCATTAGTGTCTGAAAAAATACCTGGATGATACTCATGCAGAATTTCTTAGGATGTACCAGAACTTTCTTTAAGGGATATTGCAACAAAGTTGCTTCATTTCCTAAAAAAAAATGTCCATGTGAGCATAACTGGCTGTACTTCCTGGGTAAAAGTGGCATCTCTGCCTAGTCAGACTCTGCCTAGACTTGGATGAAGCAGGAAAAAAAACATTATCCCCATCATCATCATATCTACAGTAGTTCTTCAACCCTGTTTCGAGAGTGTTTTCTTTGCTCCCAACAGTCCTAATTTAACTAAATTAGCCTTTGGTGGCCCATTATCAGCCTTTGATGAATTGAAGAGGGTGTTATAAAACAGGGAAAAACACTAAAACGTGCAGGACCAGGGTTGAGAACCACTAATCTACTAGACTTGCCCAGTTAATAAAGTAGGCCTAGTTAAAAGTATGATGACTTGTAGTTGTGTATCCAAATGTACATTGGAATGACAAGCATTCACATTAGTGTAGTATACCAAATGATTAATGCACAATATGGGAGCTGCCTTTTAGAGAAATAGTGCAACCCTGAGCAGCTCAGGGCGGAGCAAATTTCCAGGCAAGAAAAATGTAAACAGAAACCAGCACAGATTTCCAATAATTCCTTAGAAAAAAATACAAATAAGAAATACTCCTTTGTAGAGACAGAATATTTATAACATTTATGTAGTGCCTAACTATTGTGTGTGTGCTTAGTGTGATCCTCCACTTTGTTGTACGTCCGCCAAGAAGTGTTGGAAGTTGGAAGGACAGAATTATATAGGATTCATGCTGAAGAAATTTCCTTCACTGGAACCAAGATAAGTGTCGAAGAACTTGCGTTCTTGAGTGTTTTTAGCCTGTACAGAGCCTTAACCTTACTTTTGGGATGAATTTGAATGCTGAATGATTCCCAGACTCCCTCATCCAACATCAGTAGGTTTAGAGGAGACGCTGTTACAGGGTGACCAACTTTGTAATGAGATCTTCAACAAGCGCATATGGGTATGATGAACGGATGTCCTCATACTTTTGACCATATAACGAATGGCAAAATGTTGACATCATGAAAAACTGTTCATATGGACTAAACAGTTCATGTTCCTACTAGTAAATATCCTGAATCCATTGTTCTCTATTATTTTGATAATTTTGGGGAAAAATTCAATCAAGTGTAGTTCCAAATACAAGATATAAATGTGCAGAAATAGTATATGTTCTACAGTATATACGGTATGTAGACATGTGTGCAGGTACCTGGCTTAGTGACTTCATAGACCAAATTCTCAGCATGTTAACGTAACACCCCATGCAACTGATTTACCATATTTCTGTTCGTGTTTCATTCATTGTTGTCTCATGCATGTTTGTGTCTCATGGAAACACTGAATTGTGCCGAGCTGGAAGCATTAAGGGTAACATTGAGTGATACCCACACAGCACAATGACAGGAAATGTGTGCTCTGACTTTCCCTTTTCTGACCTGAACCTAACTGTCTGTGGACTTGACATTTCCTGCAAAAAGGGCATTATGGGTGGAGAATTAAACCACTGTTTGTAAATATTTGCCCTGAATATCACTGGCATTTTTTGCAGAGCTGTGAATAATAGATGTTGATGATAGATGTTGGACTCTTGTACCTAACTCAGATCAAAACTGACATACCTGTAGGCGGCATTCAGCTGGTATTTTCATGTATCATCCATGGCAGCTACAAGTGATGACCCGAGAACATTAACACACATCCAGACATTCTTAGTTTAATATTATACAACTTTTCACTATTTATCTCTCAGATGCCATGTCAGCATTTTATCAAATGCTTCTTACACTTTTTAACCCAAACTAAGTTAAATAACAACAAATATGTCTAATAAGTGCTCTTTCTGCTCCTTTAGTGTGTTTACTGGCGTTTTCCTCAGAGGGACCTGAAAAAGCAATGACTATTTGAATCTAAATGAATATCGAATATGTATTTTGCATTAGTGGTGTCTCCAGAATGTGTTCCAACCCTGTAATCTTGGGATGGACTCCGGATACACCGTGACCCTGACCAGCACTGTGGAAATGTTTGTCAAATGTCAGCTGAACTGAGTGCGCCTGGAAATCTGAGTTTAATGTCATGTAAAGTAGTCCGTGGCACTTTAAGAGAGATTTTATGGATCTCACTGGACAGTATGGTGGTGTTTGTGCTCATTAAACATCTTTGTGAGAATGGAGACATTGACACACATCTCTGCTTGCTCGCAGTGACAGATGTTGCCAGTCTTCCAGGAGTTCCAGTTTGCAACACTTTAGGGCCATAACAATACTGATGCATCAGGCATCATGTACTCCGTACCACCTTCTACATCTTAGCAACACACATCTACACACACACACACACACACACACACACACACACACACACACACACACACACACACACACACACACACACACACACACACAAATCACAAATGTCCACTGGAGGGCGATATTGGATTACCAATATTGCTGTTTTCTTATTTTCTTATTAATATTTTATACACTGTCCTACAGAAACTTAAAATTTATCTGGAAGCAATAATAAGTCTTACATGTACAGTACAGACCAAAAGTTTGGACACAACTTCTCATTCAAAGAGTTTTCTTTATTGTGTTCTTTATTGTGTTCTTTAGCCCAAACAAGTCTCTTCTCTGCTTGTTGCCTGTCCTTAGCAGTGGTTTCCTAGCAGATATTCTACCATGAAGGCCTGATTCACACAGTCTCCTCTTAACAGTTGTTCTAGAGATGTGTCTGCTGCTAGAACTCTGTGTGGCATTGACCTGCTCTCTGATCTGAGCTGCTGTTAACCTGCGATTTCTGAGGCTGGTGACTCGGATGAACTTATCCTCCGCAGCAGAGGTGACTCTTGGTCTTCCTTTCCTTTCGTTTGATGGTTTTTGTGACTGCACTTGGGGACACTTTCAAAGTTCTCCCAATTTTTTCGGGACTGACTGACCTTCATTTCTTAAAGTAATGATGGCCTCTCGTTTTTCTTCACTTAGCTGCTTTTTTCTTGCTATAATACAAATTCAACCTCTTTGAATGAGAAGGTGTGTCCAAACTTTTCGTCTGTACTGTATATGACATTCAGTGTCATAAGTGAAAGATGCATAAGAAATATGTAATAGATATATTATTAAGTGTTTCTGGCATATATACATTTCAATCCCCTTCCCACACACTTACTAAACAGTCTAATAGGATATTAATAAAATATAAAGTAAAACTTAAATTCAAGCGCTGTTTTTGAAATCTGTCTCATGAGGAGTTTAAACTGTTTATAGCCTTTGTATTGGGTTATAAAAAGCCAAACAGACCCACTGCTCGAATCCATAGCTACAGTATGGTGACAGCCATAAGTCATATGTGAAAGCCGCTAAATTCTGTCTTTGTAAACACATTTTGGATTAACTGTTTGGATTTGGTTTAACTGTTTGATTTGGTTGCGGTAGAGGACCAGTGTGTGTCGTTTGGATTTGCACTAGATGTCATTGGTGTCTTTTAAACTTTATACAAAGTTCCATAGAACTGAGGCAGGAACGAAAGGGAGTAAACAAACCCTCTGAGAGTTGATCTTCTCCAAATCCCAAACCCCAGGATGCATTATATGATAGAAAAATAATACTTAACCTTAAAATCCCGTCCGGCAGCTTCTTTCCTTACATGGCCCGAGGAGCGACTCTGAGAACTGATAAACACCAGGCTTAATAAGGCTCTGTAGTTTGGGGGGGGGGGGGGGGCAGGAAATGTGGTGTGTCACCACCAGGAAACCAGTACATGGAAATAAACCAAGCAGTAATCTCTTTGTGCTGCCTTCCTTGTTTACTGTTGTGTGCTCGGGCTGGGCTATGTTGTTGAGGGCTATTCTCAGGCAGAAAAGGGTCATGTGCTGAAAAGAAAGATTTCTCAAATGGTTTTCTGAGCTCTCAGAGAAATGTACTAAGCACTCCTTTTGTCTGCTCATACAAGAATGAAGACGTGTAAACTCTGACCCGAAGGACATGGCGAGGAAACTTCTTTGGTTTGAGGTTTTCCCTTTCTGAAGCTCTTTATCTTTCTCTGCGTGCTCCCACACATACAGAATGAATATGGATAAAGGGGGTCAGGATGAAGCCTAAAGAAACAATGTGCATGATCTCATCGAAGGCCTGCGCTAGTTCTATGCTCGTGCATCACCAATGCAAGCTTTTCTCTTGCACTCCCTCACATGCTTTCTTCTTTCTCTTCACTCCTGCACTCCCGCTACCCTGTCTTGTTCATCCCCCCGGAGCTTGCTGACAATCAACAGTCCTTCACCTCTTTCAATAGGAGGGTTAAAGCAAGCCTGACTGAGTGGTCCTTTTGTGGGGCTTTAATTACAGGCCCTGGATTGGGTTCGTTCCCTGCTTTCAGTCTGGTTCTTGCTACACTGGGTGCTCTGGCTGCAGGCCCAGGGATGAGTGGCCACTTCTGAAGACATATTTGTACTTTCTTGCACTAATTGTGCCAATTCTCTTCAAATGCAGTGTAACAAGGACTTTGGTCTTAGAACTTAAAATATACTCAAATATATTCAAAGATCACATAGACTTCAGGCATGTACAGCTAAACATCCTTTCAATTTCATGTTTACTCACTGCTACCACACACCTTTCCTCAGACGAGATGCCATCATTTGGACTTCCTGTCCTACTGCTGGGAACTCACTCAATGGATGAGGGCTAATATGCATCCCCACCCTCTTTTAATTGTTCGAAGGGATCAGAGGAATTCAGACTGGGGGAGAGATTAGCCAGGCTGAGAGGTCAAGGACCGGCTCCCCTAGGGCTTGAGATGCAGTTTAAGCACGGGTCAGGTTATAAATGAGAGGGAAATTAGAGACTGTTCTTTAGGGACCTGATATGGAACCCTCCAGGGATGACGGAAGAATCTGTCTTTCTATATTGTGTTAATCCTACAGTACGCACTGCAGATCAGTTGCAGTTTGTAACTACTTAGAACCTAACATTAACACAGTAATACTACAATACATTTAAGATGGGCCATGTCAAGATTGAAGTTAAGATTAACTTGTGAAGTTAAGATTAACTAGTAATGCAGTAATTTTACACATAATATTTAGATCTCAGATATAATTACAAAATTGCCTCAGTTAGCCAAAGTTCTGACCTTGAACCTAAGTTATTTTATTGTGTATGATATTAACTCAGAATTTAATACTTCATGTACAGTATGTGCTTATATAAAATATGGAATCCTTTTTAGAGCTATATTAAATATCTCATGACATCATTATGACAGAACTAATCTTCAAAGCTCTGGAGAAATCACAAGTTTTATCTTATATATCAGCAAAAAAATTTATATATATATATATATATATATTAATCCTAAAGTTATTGCTATATGTTTTATATTAAATACTATGATAATAAAATTATTATATTATTAATATTATATCAATATATTATACATGATACTATTTTTCTTTTCCTGAAATGTGTATAATTTTTGGGGGCCGACTCTGTGAATTCATGGTACATATTCTGATAAAAAGTTCAGGTCCCCTCTCCCTAGGTCACCTATACACCCTCAAAAAAAAAAAGAAAAAAAAAGTGTAAATATTTTTTTCCCGATAGCTTTTCATGTTTAATGAGAGGATGGGAGTAATAATATTATCAGCTGTGCTGGCAGAAAATGCAGCAGGAAACTCAGCCGGATGCTGGATTTTTAAGTGATTTTCCAGTAATGTGCTGTAAACAATAAAAATCCTTTTACAAAGTTCTAATGTCCACATTGCTTAGTGATTTCAGTGTTTTGATGCTTAAAGTGCCGTATTGCAGTGTTCAGTGGAGGAAATTACATTAATTACACAATTATGGACTATGTGACAAAATTAAAGTGAAATAAACCTTACTATGGCCTTAAGGAATGCAGGAGAATTTGGTGTACAGTTTCAGTAGTTACACATTTGCGTTATAATCATGACTATATTATAAGTATATTATATTATATTATATTATAATTATGTTATAATCATGGGCAGTGGTGGCTCATTGGGCTAAGGCACTGAGTTACTGATCGGAAGATCGGCAGTTCAATTCCCAGCTCAGCCAGGTTGCCATTGTTGGGCCCTTGACCAAGGCCCTTAACCCTAACTGCTCCAGGGGCGCTTACCATGGCTGACCCTGCGCTCTGACCCCAGTTATGCTGGGATATGCGAAGAAGGAATTTCACTGTGCTGTAATGTATATGTGACAAAATAAAGGCTTTACTTTACTTTATAAATTATATATAATATTTTTTTATATAAACTCTTTATTATTTTTATATCATCATATTTATTTGATCTTTATTTTTATTTTATTTTATATACTTACTTTTTTTTCTTTTTTTGGATTAAAAGTCAAAACAAATGGTGGTCTAGATACTACCTACTTGAAAAATTCTGTAAGGAACGTGGCATACCTGGTTGTTAGCACCTCAAGCGTTGAGATTTCGAATCTTGCCACTGGTCTATGTGCATGGAGTTGTAGCATAGTTTCAAACATATTCTCTCTCTCTTTCTCTTTTGCTCTCTCTTAAGAAAAATAAAACCAGTATTGATATTTGATATACCTTAGGATCCTAGTATCATTCTTAGAATCTTAGTGTCAGTCTGCCTATCCCTAAGTAAGTAACCCTTTTGAGTCTAGACAGGAAATTAGCACTATAGACTAAAAAAGCACAAAACGTTTATTGCTCCAAGGTAAAACTGGTTCTGTCTCTGTCGCATCCTCCTCCTCATAAAAAAAGGATGTATTTGTATTATGGCACATCATTGCATGCTTGCCTTCAATATACAATATGGTCAGTCTGTTTCTGCTGAACTCCTTATACTTAAGAACCTCCTAGACTTCATCTGGAGTGTGTACACATAGGACTCTATACATATTATTCAATACATATATACATATATTCTATACATATATTCAATAAATACACATCAATTAAATACAGCCATTTTTTTTTACCTTGTAAACATATTCGACCATATCAGTACTCTATTGGCCATCTGCATAATAGATTTTGTGAATACAATGAGAGTTATAGATACTATCCTTACTCACCATGCTGTTTGTGGATTAGCTAATATTGGTCTTGTGTTGTTGCTCAGTGATGGCACTGTTGTTGGATTCTCTCTGCATCTCCTCAGAGCATTTACATTCCCTGCTCTCTAGCTTACCAGTACGCCTGTTTAGGTGTGGTTAGGAAAGTCTGTAGTCTATGTTCTCCTTGAGCATGCAGATTTGGCTTGTCTCAACTAAAATGCATACTGAAGTTCCCTCCATCCTCCTGTTGGTTTGGGTTCTAAATTTAGTCCTGGACACTTCAGTAACCTTAAACCAGGTACAACTTGACCTCCTGCTCAAGCTTCAGTTATCGTATTGCATGACTTTGCAGGGTTTCATAAAAGTGAACTTGCAGATCAATCATTTATACCCAATATAGAGTCCGGTCCATAAATTTAGGAACTAATTCACGTTTTTTTGGCATTTGGCCTCTGTATACCACCTTACTGAATTTGAAATGAAACACTGAAGATTTATACAGAGCTTTAATTCCGGGGGATCTGACAAAGATCGTGGCAATAAACATTCAGGAATGACAGCCATTTTCATCCACACACACACCCATTTTGAGGCCTCATAAATAATGTAATGGAACAAATGGTTGACAGGCAGTTGCATGGCCAGGTGTGGCCTGTTCCCACATTACTCAATGAAAAAATTGCTGGAGGTGGATCACTCACATCTTAAGTGTTTCATTTAAAATTCAAAGTGGTGGTATAAAGAGGCCAAATGACAAATAAAGTTATCTTTTTTTAACATTTACGGATATGACTGTAAATCCTGCATGTCTACTTATACTGAATATAATCACATATCTGATTCTCACACAAGCTGTTTGTCCCAAAAGACATGTGGGACCTGAGTCTAATCTACTCCTCAATGTAGTGAACATCACCATGGTCTATAGACACACAGTAAGCTTGTCTCTACTACTGTGGCCTGTAAGTATCTTTACAATGTCCATGGGTTTTAGTTCTGTACCAAGGTTCATGTTGGGACTTTTTTGTGTCATGAGTGCGGAGGTTATATATATAAATATATGTGATTTTATTCCTCCCTGGATCAGGGAGGTGACAACTTGGTGAAAAGGTTCCATAGAAAGATGACTATATAAAAGTGACATTTCTTGTAAACGTATTATACATTTCAATGGAGGGCTTGGCATATATGCACACAATGTCTAGGTGACTCTCAATAGTCCTTGCAGCTAGAATGGGCTCTGAGAGCAGTTTTGTATGAGGGGCGTTCAAGGCAAACTGGGACTTTTGATTGAGCAAAATAACAGAACAGTTATTATAGATATAAAAATCTTTATTTAACTATATAATCTCCTACTACACTAATGAACTTTTTATTATGCTTTTTTAGTGCTTGGATACCATCAATTTAGAAAGTTTTCTCAGTAGGCCGGAGCCATGGTCCGACTGTCTGCTTCACGTCCCAGTAACTCCTTTAATGACTCAAACATGTGGAAATCAATTGGAGTGAGGTTGTGACTTTATGGGGGATGTGGACATTAACTTCTAGCCAAGTTCCTGTAATATGAAAGTATAGACAGATGTGTCTCTTTTGCAAGTTGGCGACAAGTTATCTGCCGATTTTCAAGAATCAGGCGTTCAATTTATTGAATGTTACCAGGAATGACTGAAGTCTGCTCTGAGCCACCTCGGACACAATTGTTATTTGCAGATTTGCAACCCTCAAATGTTTTACTGTGAATGAGAGCCTTATCGTAATATCGTTAGTATTTTTGTATTTTATCATTTATTGTATTAATTCATTGTGTTGTATCTTACCACCCCTGTGAAAGAATCTAGAGAAAGACTATAAAATTTTAATTTTTTCTTGCTTGTTTCATGCATTTGTGCGGTTTTGAGTGACCTTGATTTGTTTGAACAGATGGAGATAACAGGTGGCATAAAATGGGTGTGTGGGTAAGTGAGCATTTGTCCTTGTACTGTGGTGGGCAAGCGGGCAGCCCATCTTAACCTGGCACATAAGGCAAAACAAATGCAGAGCAAATGGGAAGCCGCTCTCTCTCTCTCTCTCTCTCTCTCTCTCTCTCTCCCCTTCTGCCTCAAAGACTTTTCCCACTTTTATGCCTTCTTTAAAACGGAGTACTTTAAAGTCGGAAACACTGGATCTTTTAATTTAATGAACAGAACTTATTCACACTCAGACTTGTATGCCAGCCTTGGGGATGATATGTGGCAAATGTAGCATGTAAATAAGGGAGAGAGTGAGAGTGCGATTAAGAGAAAGACAGAATACTTTTTTTTTTTATGAATATCTGAATGCTTCCAAAGACATTTTGTCTATTTATCCACAAAATGCATCCTTAAGCCAAATTCTGTCCTTGCTTAAGGAGTTTAATATTGTTACCAAGGCCAGTGTCTGTGTGAAGGCTGGAAGTTTTGAAGAGCAAGAAAGTTGGAACAGTTAAAAAGAAACCAACAGGAAACAAAGTTAAAAGTTTTAGCCTTGTTTTAACCCCTGAACATGCCCAGAGGGAGTATGGTGAGTGTGGGGGTTCAGAGCAGACTGAGCAAGAAAACTACCGGAGCCTTTCACTTTGAGCCACACAGCGACAGAGCACGTTCTAATGCCTGATAGCAGCTGAGCTGAGTCATGCCCATTGAAAGAGTAACAACACCAGCACATTCTCCCATAAAATGTGGGGAGGGAGGGCAGGAAAGTGACCCGCACATGCGTTTTGCTCATACACACTTTGTATGAATGTTTTATCATTTAATTATTTATTTATCTAAATGCACTGTCATGCACTGCCTTATGTACAGTACGAATAGTTAGATGGATTACTTCCTGGCTCTATGTGTATATGTGGAGGGTGCCCTGGGATGGCATGAACTGAAAATTCCAATACCTATTCTAAATATGTAGATCTGAACATGTTTGTGTTTTTATGTCAAAATTACAATGTCTCTTCTCTTAGAAGAGCATGCTGGGATGAGATTTCCAAAGCCACCCCACTGTGTATGAGTGACAGAGAGTGGAAGGAGGATTCAGACACGGAGAATAATAGAGGTGACTCTGAATAGGCTGAGGATGAAGATAGTGATGAGAGAGTGTGTGGTGGTGGCAGGGTTCTATTGATCCCAATGCTCAAAGGGTCACGCTGTCCCACAAAGACAGCCAGTGTGGACTGACCGACCTTTTAAACAAATGACATCATGCAGCTGTGCTGACAGCTGACCTGGGTTTTTGAGGTGAGGTATTTCTGGGCAGACATGAAGTGAAGAGGTGATTTATTGTTCGGGGCTTGCTTGTGTCTGTTTAGGTGTTTAAGGTGAAACAAGATGAGTTAGCAGCTCCAAATCAGATATCTCTTCAGTCGTGAAATTTGTGAAAAGTATGATGAAGTGAGCTTTAATTACAGTTGTTCTGCACAATGCATGCTACAGATAATTGAATGTATCTGATGAGTGACATTGAACTGAACATTATTGGAAATTAATTTTCTCACTTTTGTTATGTGAGCTTGATATTTGACTGCCTGCTCTTACTGACATGAGATTAAAAACCAGATGAGCCCCAGACACGTTTCCAATTTTTTCAACATTAGAATACTGACAGTTCAAATGGTTAATTTGGGTTTTTTTCATGCTCTCTCTCTCTCTCTCTCTCTCTCTCTTTGGTCTGACTGGCTGCCTTTCGAACTATCGTTTCATGCCTAAAGTTGGTGTATGTTTTACTGTTATAAATTTTCCACTTGTATCTGATACCCTGACAGAGGATTACAGGATAATCAGTGGACCCACAGAATTTTAACAACATGAGGTTATAGACAACCTTGCGCTTTTTTTTATTTTAGCAAAGAAAAATCAAATGTACTGCAGTCTTAAGTTTATAATTTCTCTTTCTGCTCACCACAGCCCACATTATGCATTACCACACTGCAGAAATTAACTACATATAAAGTACAAATTTCTAGAGGCATGGTCAGTGAAAATAAGTAATGGATTGTTGCTTTTCCTGCTGTTGCCATGGTAGTTCAGTCTCGACTATGGTTTATACAGAACACAGTCAACCTTGTGATCCTTAACTGACTCAACTCTGTTCTTACATCTCTGCTATTTTTAGCCTTGTTTACTAATTACCATGTAGAGAATCCAGTTCAGTATTTTGACTCAACATCTTGCACATATTTAAGTAAACCTGCTCCAGAGCTGCATCAGAGCTTAGATTTTCCTAGGAAGAACACATGGTCCTTAGAGAATTGAGGTCCTTTTTAAAACTGAAGAGATCAACTTGACTCGACAGCTCTATAGAGCTATGTCCAAGCTGCAGGGGGGACAAAAGTTCCCATTACCTGATTTACTGGTCAAATCAGTTTTTATTTAGTCTGTTCAGACTATGTTGTCAATGTGGCTTATGTCTTACATTAATGTGAACAGATTGTGCTCTTTAACTGACCTGCAGATGCAAAGGAATAATGTGTCATACAGTAAAATGCAACAAGCTTGCTGTAAAGAGGACATAGTATTGTTAAGATATTCAAATGTTATCCTTTTGATAGTGTCCTGAAATTTGCTTGTAAACTTATAGCTTTTCATTTGGCAATGCAACTATGTTCTTGAGATCACTTCAAACACAGACCGGTTGCAATATGCACAATCTGAGTTGGCTTGTACAGCAACATTACCCCAAATGTTTAAGAGGTCTGTTATCTCTCTATGCTACCACTGCAGCCCTTCTTTACTGTCAACTTAAACATTGCATGAGTTTCGATATGACAATTTAGACTGAAGTTGCACTGCAAAAAAAAAAAAAAAACTGATCTGAGTTAGAGCCAGATATGAAAGTGGCTCATGTAAGAATAGAAAAGATCAGATCCTATGTGATTTGTGATTTTCACATTGTTATGAAAAATCAACAGATCTGATTCACATACCCCAATCAGCCATAACATTATGATCCCAAAAAAGGTCCCCCTTTTGCCACCCAAACTGCCCTGACCCCTCTGAAGGTATCTGGCACCAGGCTATCTGTTGGTCTTATAAGATGTGAGCTAGGGTCTCAATGGATCTGACTTGTTTTTCCAGCACATTTGACAGATGCTTTGGATTGAGCTCTGGAGAATTCGGAGACCAAGTCAAGACCATGAACTTGTTGTCATGTTCCTCAAAGCATACTTGAACCGTTTTTGCACTGTCAGGGCGCATCATCCTGCTGAAAATGGCAACTGCCATCAGGGAATACTGTTTCCATGAAGGTGTATACTTAGTCAGCAGCAATGTTTAGGTAGGTGGTACAGTATGTGTCAAAGGAACATCCACATGAATGACAGGACATAAAGTTTCCCAGCAGAACATTGCTTAAAGCATCACTTTGCCTTTGCCAGCTTGCCTTCTCCCCATAGTGTATCCTGGTACATTCAATTCAATTCAGTTTTATTTGTATAGCGCGTTTAACAACTGTCATTGTCGCAAGGCAGCTTTACACAATCAGAAGAAATCATAATGATAAGATTGTCCCTGATGAGCAAGCCAAGGGCGATGGGGATAGTGGCAAGGAAAAGCTCCCAATGACAATAGGAAGAAACCTTGACAGGAACCAGACTCAACAGGGAACCCATCCTCATTTGGGTGGTAACGGATAGCAGGGATTGATTTGCAGTCATACTGTGTGTTATCTGTCCCTTAAGTAAATGATGCACATACTGATGCTCACATGTCCATTGTATACACTTTTGTTTTCAGAGATTCCCTGACCCAGTCGTTTAGCCATCACAATTTAAGTCTTGTACAATTTGTTCACATCTTTATTCTTCTGCTTCTAACACATCAACTTCAGTGACAAAATGTTGACTCATTCTCTCATCATCTATACCGGTTTATCCTGTATACAGGGTTGCAGGGGGTCTGGTGCCTATCCCAGGAGACTTAGGGCATGAGGTGGGGTTCACTCTGGACAAGGGTGCCAATCCATTGCTGAGCACACACATATACTGTACACACACTCAGACGCTCATTCACACACTGCGGTAACACCGAAATCTGCATGTGTTTGGACTGTGCACTCGGAGGAAACCCACCAAGCATGGGGAGAGCATGCAAACTCCATGCACACAGATCTAAGGTGGGAATCGAACCCGGAACCTGGAGGTGGAAGGCGTCAATACTCGTGATGTTCACTTGCTGCCTAATACTGTATATCCCTGCCATAACCAATAACCAATGCTATTCAGATCACTATTCAGTGGGTATAATATCATGGCTGGAATGAAAACAACACATTTGGGCCTGCAATGTGAAAATAATGTGAAAAGGTTTAACTTGAGCTGGAGACTCCCAGTGTGCCTCCCGTTCTCCCTTCCCCCCTCCAGCATGTCTGAGTGTGTTCAGATCACAGCATGTGTGTGTGTGTGTGTGTGTGTGTGTGTGTGTATGTGTGTGCTGTCCCTGAAAACACAGCCATGCGCTTTGTTTGGTATCTTTGATGAGGACAGTTCTCTGCGTGCTGCCGCTTCCCTGTTCCTCTGCTGTGGTGGGGATTTGGAGACTGCGCCCGTGTGGTGTGACTGATGGACGCTTTTCCGCTCTCCTCGCTTTGTCCACACCCCTCACACACAGATAAAGACGCTCTGCACACACACACAAGCACTGAGGACTCGCGCATGCTTTGCTGTACTGGATATAACGTCTGACTCCGACTGCGGTGGATTTCTTGTTTTGTTTTGTTTTGTTTTGTTCGATCGCTCGGATTTTTTTTTTTTTAAATATATTTGATCATCGGATTTGGATTAACTTAAACCTTCGCGCCGATGGTTCCGACTCAGACTGCAGACATGTACGTGCCTTTCATTGCCTTTTATAAAGCTGTATGAACCGCACTGTGATGGTGGTGATGTAACCGGTATCAGATATAAGATAAGAGAAATCTTACTGGAAATACTCCCAGGCTCGCGGTTTCTAGAAAACCATCTCACTAACTAACTAACTAACAGGATTATTCTTTAAGCTAGAGCAGAAATCCACACACACACACACACAGCAGGTGTTCGTCTTGTATCTCTGCACTTTGTGTATTAGGGTGAAATGTGTGTGCTGGAGGTGACTAGAGAAGAGCACAGTGTCCATGACAAAGAAGGCGTTGTTTAGATGTGTGTGTGTGTGTGTGTGTGTGATGGATGTGACAGAAATGTCGGGTGTCCACGGGTATTAATAACACCGAGCACGAAGTGGACGCGTGGTTTGCTCTCAGCATGTGTTCAGAGAGATTTGGACACATTTTCTCACTCCGAGAGATTTTTTTTTATTATTATAAATTTTTTATGTCCAGCTGTTTTTTTTTTTTTCTTTCTTTCTTTTTTCCTTTCCTTCCACGTCTGCGCTGGAAGTTCTGGGTCGCTGCTTTAGCCCTGGCGCTAATCCCTTACAGCATACTTTTCAGTCTCTACACACATGAGCACGCGCGAGAGGAGCGTTTTCACACAGACTTCCTCGAGACTTCTCGACTGGCCGCTGTACATACCGTTCCGTGTGGTAGCAGACTTTTCCTACACCCACTTACTCACACAAGTCCAGCACTCCTCACTCCTCGCTCTTCCCAACAGCCACGTTTCAGCCTCTAACAGCCAGGAGTGTCTTTCATTCCTGCAGCTCCTCTAGTTCTGTTCATGAGAACCAGGGAGCTCGAAAAGCTGGCCTTGGCACTGACAGCTAACTGAGACAGTTGCCAGGGTCCACATAGAGTCTGCATTCCCTCATCCCATCTGTGTCCTCAAACAATAGGAAGTGGGGGGAAAAGTTTCCTGGGAAAATTAACCTTGTGCAATTTTCTGCAAATCCTAAAAGAATTATGTATTCATGAGTTGAAATCAGGAGTCTTAGAATGTGTTATGTTTGACTGCTGCTAGAACACTTCTCTAAAGCTTTCTTTTATTCCAGGCTTTCACATGGAGAATGTATTTTAGTATAAAATATCGTCCTTCTTTTGGGTGCTCCTGTTAGGATTCTCCACAGCACCTCATCCGATCCACAAATTAGATTTTGCACGTTTCACACCGGCTACTCTTGCTGACGCAACACTCCTGGCTTTTGACTAGCATTAAGAGTGCACTGCCATGGCTGGGAATCCCCATTGTGGAATCAAACTCTTGTCTCCTCTGCGAGACAGGAGGAAAGCTTCCTACTGTAACACCGGGGCATTTTAGTATAATAATAATAATAATAATAATAATAATACAGCTGAGATTTTAGTGGGATCATCCCACCCAGTGTGTCAGTCTTTAGTTTTTTTGTTGTATACTGAAGACACTTAAGTTTTAGATTAAAAGAAGAAGGAGAGGACACATCAGAATTTCACCTTTAGCTTCCTATTGCTTGTCGTCTGATCCACTGATTGGATTTGGCACATGTTTCACACCGGCACGTCTTTCACCCAACACTTACCATTTGGTATCCCGAATTTTAACTATCATTAGCCATGGTTGGGATTCCCCACTGGGGGTTTGAACCCCTGTCCTCTGCGAGATGGTTCAAATATTCCAACGGGGCTTTTTAGTATAAGAATAATACAGCTGAGATTTTCCTGGGATCATCTTGCACAGTGTGACATTTAATAATCTTACAAGACTTTTGTAATTGCAAAGTCTGTTGATGTATCTGTTATGCAGCCATTAGGAAATTGATCTGATTAATGGTTATGGATATATATTTGATATTTGGTCCGTCCACGTGCCATCCGGCACATCGGACGACAGATACTCTCCAACCTGGAGATGTATCCGTAGTTTCTATAGCAGTCGGGTTGCCACCTCAACGCTCGTTTGTCATTCACACACTACGGGCAAGTCTTTGGACTGTGGGAGGAAACCAGAGTACCTGGAGGAAACCCAACAAGCACGGGGAGAACACGTAAACTCCCCATGCCAGATTTGAACCCGGACCCTGGAGGTGCAAGGCCATAGTGCTAACCACTACTAACCAAGTCATCTAATTTACAAATATCATAAAAATCATTCCGATATACTGTATATGAATGTGATTTACATTTATAAATGCTAATTTTTATATATATATATATATATATATATATATATATATATATATATATAAAAGGACAGTAGGTCAGCAGTAGAGTGGGGTATGAGTTGGAGGGAATGGATGTTCACATGCTTGCTGTGCATCATGCCTGTATGAGGGGGTTGAACAGGCGTGAGTTTATTAATAGTGGTCACTTGATAGGACTTTTTTTTAATACTGTATACAATGGATGGCATTCTCACTGACTTTTTTTTGTATTTCACTAAGTGGTAACGTTACAGAATCTTAATTACAAATTTAGTTCATAATGAAAGAACTTTCTTGTTACTGTGAGACTATAGTAATTCACTTGTATATGATGTTAATTTATTGTAATGGTGAAGAAATTTAAGCACTACATAATTACTAACTTAAATGTATGTTATACACAGTCCCCTCCAAAAGTATTGGCACAGCAAGGTCAAATCTTTAGTTTTTTGTTGTACGCTGAAGTCATTTGAATATGACATTTAAAAGACGAATCAGAATTTCAGCTTTAGCTTCTTGTTGTGCCTGGATAATTTATTTTTGTTTAAACACTTTGATTTGTTAGTTATTCAATCCCTGGGTTTTGCCTGTAAAGAAAGCATTTTTTTCTTAAAAAGGATAAACCAACAAGGACCAAAGAGCTGTTTTGGGGAGAAAAGCAAGCTATTATGAAGTTTAGAAAAGAGGACAACATGTTCATAGCATTTGCACATAGCAAGTATAACAGTTTGTCACGTCCTAACAAATAAAGAAATCACTGGCGTACAACAACCAGACATGGAACATGTTGACCAAGGAAAACAACGGCAGTGGGGAGACAAACATCATGAGCACTATGACAAAAACCCAGAGAAACACTCACTGACGTCAGCACCAACCTTCACAGGTCAGAGGCAATGCATTGCAGTCCACCAGTTAAAGAAGACATTGAGAGCAGAAATATAGAGGCTATACCACATATAAAAACACATATCAGCAGTAAGAATTAGAAAGCCAGAATGGAAATTACAAAGAAATGCAGGGATAAGCCACAAAAGTTATGGAACCAAGATTAATCTCTACCAAAGTGACCGAAGGGCCAAAGTGTGGTAAAAGAAAGGATCTTCTCATGACTGAACGCTTATATGAGCTCATCAGTCAAGCACAGTGGAGGGAGTGTCACGGCCGGGGCTTGTAAGGCTGCTTCTGGAACATACTGGCTAATCTTTATTTCTGATGTAACTGATGTAGCAGGATAATGAATTCAGTAACGGAAACATTCTGTCTGCGAATTCGCAGAGAAATGCATCCGAGCAAATTGGAAAGAACTATAACATGCAGCAAAAGGACAACCCCGAACACAAGAAAGGATTCATCAGGGAAAGTGGAGGGTTTCAGACTGATCAGGACAATCACCAGACCTTAATCAAACTGAGCATGTGTTTGACATCCTGAAGAGGAGCCTAAATGGAGAAATGCCTCTAAAACAAACAACTGAAAGAAGCTGCTGACTGTCTGGTCTCAAAAACAATCTGTTCTGTTACTTTTGCTCGATTAAAAATTGGGTATCAGAAACTGAACGCCGAAATTGTGAGCCATCATGTCAAATTCATCATTCAACTTAAACACAAATTTTAGAGGGTTTCAGTAAACAACTTGTATCTCCAAGGTTCACTGTAGAAGCACCATGGGTCCATGAAAATTCTCCATATGTCCCAGGATGCAGCACAGAGTGGATTTATCACACATTTTTATTAAAGAGGTGAGACAGTGGCTTAATGGTTAGCATTCCTTTGGGTACTGTGTGTGTGCCCTGCGATGGATTAGCATCCTGTCCAGGGTGTACGCTGCCCAGTGCCGCAAGGCTACTGGGACAGGCTCCAGGTCCCCCCCGCGACCCTGTATACAGGATAAAGCGGTATAGATGACGACGGTGATGATTTATACAGTATAAAAGAGGTTGCTTTGGGTTTTGTTGTCAGCGGTTGTTCTTTGTATATGTTAAAGCAAATGCTGCAAACATGCTCGCTGAAGGCTGTAATGTTAAAGAGCAACAGAAAGTACAACAGACTGTCTGCATCATTTGGTCGACATTCTCTAAATAACAAGCCAAGTAAACAAAGCATTTTTGTGAAACATTCCTGAAAAGGACAATATTTTGGAGATAAGAACAAATTCAAGAGCTTATTCAGGCCTTGAGAAAGCAACAAGGAGAAGAGAACTCATATTACACTGAGTGAAGTGAGGTGCCAGCCATTCGGTGCGTTACGTAACTCTTGGCAATCCTTCTGTGTCTGTACAATGTGTCTGCATCTTTCAGCTTTTAATATAGCTAATGATGCACTTTATGCACTAAAAGCAATTCAACACACACCCACACAAACACGGTGTGTAACACATGCATACAACACATCTCTACTCTAATCCTCATTCATGTGTCTATTGTCTCACGTTTGGTTGAACATTCTTTTGTTGCTCTTCCTCTCTTCAGCTTTTCCTGTAGAAATCGAGTCTCTCATCCTGGCTAAAATAAAGGCATCTCTGACCAGGCACCCTTTATGTAATGTTTTGTTTTAATCTGTAATTGATTTACATGTAGAAGGACTGCAGCATCAGTCATCAGGTAGTTTAGATCTCTAAAAGTCTATCGTGATGATAAAACCGACCTCAACCTTTCAGGTTTTAGTAATGACTTATGAATATGGTTACAGTCTGCACATGAGACAGTGTTTGCTCCCATGGAGACATGGAGACCATTTGACTGTTGGCGCCTGTGTGACAGTCTGTATAGTTTTGAGAATGTCTGAAGGTGTGTGGGAGTAGAGAAGTAAAGCTGTGTCTGTCTCCAGCACCTGCTTGATGCTTAGTAGGAGCCGATGAGAAAAGCCAGACGACCAAAACACCAAAACAGCATTGGTGCTGATTAATTTTTTTCATGTTATATGTATAATACAGAAAATGTGAGTGTGCCGAATAAGCTACTTCTGAAGTTTATGCAACATGGAAGTGATCAATCTTAAAAATGTCAAGTTTCTATCCTCAGCTGTATTTGGAGAAATTATTTTATATGTGCCCCAAAAATGGCCATTTTTCATGGTTCTACTGTCTCACTTCAAACAATAATAATTAAAAATGCAAATTATTTATATTTATTTGAATATTGATGCTAAATTTGGTGTAAACTTCGAGAACCATAATTAAATTAAGGATTCTCCCCCGAAAATTCTGTAGTGTCCATAACCATGTCAAATTCACGTTGCACTATCTAAACAATTAAGCAGTTTAGAATAGTAACCTTTTTTAGGTTTATGTCTTTTCATGTGAAATCTAAATTCGCCAAGTTTCATCTGAATTAAAATTAAGATCATTGAAAGATTTGAACTTAAAAAAGGTTACTGACATCACACCTAGGTGAGACACTTTTGTTACCATGTTTTGGCTGGTGCATGCATGCAAAAATATAAGTAATAATAACCCTGTGCTTTTAATGCTGCTTCTGACTTTCTAAAATGTCCTGTTTTTAAAAATTAATGGTTAAAGAGTTAATTGCTTTATGGTAAAAAAAAAAAAAAAGCTTCTCTGATTCATTCACATTCTCAAATTTTTCCATTGTGTACATTCTTAACACAGTTTTTATTTGGTTACTCTGTTTATGCAATGCAAGTTGTATTCAGTCATCACATATTCTGTCACATTTACCTCAAGTTTACATAAGTTCTACATAAATAACTTTGACTTTTCCCCTTGCTGGAGATATTTAGCCAGTTCTGGATGCAGACCAGCTGACTAGTCAGACTCTGAAGCAGAACTCCAGCCGCACTGAATAACTTCCAGATTCTAGATAAACAGGAAGTTGCTAGAATTACAGGGCTCTGTGAAGAGACAGTTATGGCCATGAAGGCTGACAAACATATGAAAACCTAAGATTAACTCTGGTCACAGGAAAGTTAAGGGGAACACGATGTCCTAAGAGTTTGTAAAGCAAACTGTTATGTTACAGCAATGTGATATCATTATCTACAGGACCACGTATCCGACAGAGAGCAGCGTTCCGGTAGAGTGTAAAATGTAAAGACTTCTCTGCAAAGACGAATAATCCAGAATCTATATTGTACCACCCATTTAGTCCCACACAAAAGACTGATCCTCCTGAGTCTCGTTCGGGCTGGGAAGTGTGCTGGATTCGTATCCAACTGTAGCAAACAACTTTTCCTTTTCAGGAAAGTCTCACTCCAAGGCGGCAGCATGTCTTTGCCTCTCCCTGACTTAAAAAGATTTTTTTTTTTCAGACAAAAGTTTCTCATTTTATTTTTAGCATGTTGTCTCATTACATACTTCCACCTTCCAGTCATGACTTCCTGTGAGAAGGTTTTTGATGTGTGTGTGAACTTCCAGCTTCCCATAGATCATAGAGAACTCTGTGGTTATCTCATTAAAGAGATGAACAGACATGCTTAGTTTTTTTTTTTTTTGTTCCTGAACCTGACCTGTGACCCAATATGGCAGATTACTAAAGGAGAGCGTTGCAGATACTCTGTGATTAAACAAGGGCAGTGTATCATTATATCCGTGTGTAAAGATGGTTTTCGGCCGTGTGTATATGTGAAATGCAACATCTAGTTGCACTTGGCCTGTGTGTGTATGTGTGCTCTGCTGTGTGTAATTCCTGGGTGCATGCTTTTTCAGAGTTAGTGTGTAGTACTGTGTGTGTCCGTGTCGAGTGTATTTCTGTAGCTTGTCATTACACTCCGAGCGGCTGGTGTGTGTTATTATGGAGTCGGTGTTGGAGAGAAGCAGACCGGCTTAGTATGCAGCTGTGCCTTGTGACTCAGACTCTCCTCAGGCACACAGATACACACAGCCAGCTACATCGTCACCCGCATCATCAGCTCCGCCCCTGGTGAAGACTTGCACCAAACAGCACCTAGGCTCCTCAGTATCCAGGGACTGAACTGACGCACCAATACCCCCACAACAAACAAATGAACACCATTCCATTCCATTTGTAATTTTTGCACATTCTTTTAAATTTCTGCTTAAACACTGTAACCAGCATTCTATACTGTATGAACTACTCGCATTACCAGCAGTTTATGTTTACATTTAATACACTTGCTATCATACAAAAGTATTTTTTCACCATTATAAACAATAGAAGTGTGTAGGGCATTGGTGGCTCAGTGGTAGGCTTGTTGCATGCCATGCATTAAGGCATCATTAATCTCAGTCCCAAGCCCGGATAGAATGGACATCAGGAAGTGCATCCAAGTTGTGCGTGGCTTGGATGGTCCACTGTGCCAAGCCCTTGACAGGAGTTGCCGCAAGAAGAACATTCCCAATAGAACTGTGTACTGTAAAGTGCTGCACTAGGGTTTGGTATTGTTTGGGTTGTTTATGATACTGGTGCTGAAAATAATTTTTCATGTTCGTTGAGGGTGATGATGCTTCTTATGTCTGTTTTAGAGAAGCAGAGGACAAATATTTCAAATATTTCTGCTCAGATGTTTAAATTGCAGGTTATATAGGTACTGGTGTCATATTGGCACCGGGTTCCGGTACCCAACCCTACTGCTACACTGTCCTCTTTTGGTATTTATTCCACTGTCTTATGCGGTTTTATTGGAAATTGCCTTGTCTCGTGCTGTTTGCACAAATATGTGCATGTGCATTTTATTTTATGTTTTAATTGCCAACAAATGTAGTTATGTGTAGTCTCGTGTAGGTAGATGGTTGAAAAGCAACTTCACTCAATATGACCCAGTTTTCAGATTTCCAAGAACCACACACACATACACGCCATTAATTCAAAACCAACATTGCTAAACAAACTGATGATTGAGGCTTCTGATTGGACAGTTTCAGTCTCGCATGTGCATCAGTCATGTTTAGTACTTTTCAGAGAAAAACTCCACATAAATTCCTGACTGTGTGTATATTACCTGTGATAAATTGCAGTCTTTTGCATATTACGATTTAGATTTTCGTACAGTTCATTGTGCAGCAGTAGCAAAACAATATGACCTAGGACAATGACGCCATATGTCATAATGCTCACAGACGTCTGATAATGACTAAGCAAACACTGCCATTAATGCTGTTCATACAAGCTGAGCCTGACCTTTTGTTTCCACATTAACAAACACAGAAGATTCTACTTCCCAGTCAAATCGACATCAACGGGCCACACAGCAGCTGTTTCTGACATGACTCATGCAATTGTTGCATCCATTTTTCCTCTCTCTCTCTCTCTCTCTCTCTCTCTCTCTCTCTCTCTCTCTCTCTCTCCCTTCCCCCATCCACAAAAGCGTAATTTCCTTGTGGTTTATTAGCAGTCGAGGCGGGTGACCTACGCGGATGCTTGTTTTAGCACTTCCTCCACATCTCAGTAGCCTAAATGCATAACTGATCTAATTATCTCAGTCACTTTTTATAGTAACAGACAACAACAGGAGTTTTTTTTTTCTTTATTAATTTCATCAGTGATTTAAAAAAAAAAAAAAAAAAAAAAGGCTAATACACCCATAAACCCCAATGTCACTGTATGGGGTGACATTAAGTTATGTATAACACTGCAGCGTGACTCTGATCAGAAGAGAACGGTGTGAACATTTCCTAAAATAAGTCGGTGCATTTACATGGATCTGTATATTCCAGTAATAATCAGAATAATACCCCAATAAAATAATAAAAGTGCATCATGTAAACATCTCAGTCGGAACAGTAGGACCTGATCCGACCTGGGAGGAATGAAATGTCAATCAGAATGGGAGTGGTGGTGTATATTGATAATCAATTTATTAGGTCAATATTAGCCACGTGAACACTTTTGGAATATATCTATTTTCTGTGCATGTTTGCCCCACGTGGGTGTAACATTTGCTTTCATTCCTGATTGGTCAACTGAGTAAGGAAACCTTCTCCTAACTGTCTTTACTTGACCTAACTGAAGTATATATCTGTCTGTCTGTCTGTCTACTTCAGACTTTCATCTATTGGGACTTTGAGTTAATGGACATTGATTGGCTCACATTTCTCATGTAATAAAACATCTAACCAATAATAAATGAGCCCAAATTATTACAATCAATCATAATGCAGAAGGCGAGAGTCACCAGTAGATCGAAGTAGCTACTACTTCTCTTCACTTCTTCGTCCAACTTCGTTCATAAATAATCTCAGCATGGTCTAGGGGGAATATTAAGCATAACGATGTAGATAGCGTCATCTCAGTCTGTTGCAGGAGGTGGAAGCCTCAGCCACATACAGCAGACATTAGGGTAGTACAGGGCTACTGCACTGTGCTTTTCTCATTTTTAAAGCCACAGACTTTCATAACGACAAAGTAAGTTTTCCTTTGCTGACATCAGCTCTACATGGCCCTGCTTTGTTCTTATGTGCATATAATAATAATAATAATAATAATAATAATAATACTATTATTAATATTTAATTGTATGTCACCTTACAGCTCCGTGAATTCTTTTTTCACATATCCCAGTTAAGAAGCTGGGATCAGAGCGCAGTGTCAGCACTTTGCGCAGGAGCAGTGCGGGAGCAGTTAGGATTCCAATCAGTAACACACAGTTTTAACCGTCTGAGCCACCACTGCCCTAGCATGCTATCTGCAGGTTTGGTTTTGTGCTCCAGGCTTTATTTTACATATTTGCAAACTCCAGTTCCCCTGAGGTATAGCTAGAACTACCAAACACATTTCTGTCTCCAGTCACATAACAATCCTTGTATTTCCTCCAAGCACTAGACTGCGGTTAGTGAACCTATGTACAGACTTCTCAAACGTTTTCGAAAGAGAAAGCAACAGCAGAGAAGTGAAACTCCTACTGCTACTGTTAAGGTGTTGGAGTTTGAGACTGAGATTCACCGTGAGACGAAGTAATCGCTAATGGTGTCTGATTTATCGAAGCTTCTAATGACTTGAGAAATTACGCTCTTAAAGTTTCATGCTTCGTTCTCATTCTGATGGCGCTTCATTATCGCCATTGTTCGTTAAAATGCCATCTGTAAGCAAATTCCGGCAAAAGTATCAGATTAAGATTAAGACTGATTGTTGGTTTTTCTGCAAGCTACAAAGAACATACTCGTGGTACATTATAAACAACAGCAATTAAAATCAGTGTGCATTTATAAAAACTATAATGTAAAATAACGATGCAATTATGGCAAGTATCGCTTAAAACGATTCTTTCTCTGATCTCTGTCGTTCCCTGGTGCACTCGTTCAGCACCCTTGTTTACTGATGAAGCAGGAAGAAGAAGAGAAGAAATGAGGAGAATGGAGTATAAAAAACATGCTCACAATATCCTTTCGTCTGTGCCATGTTGCAGTGAATATGAATGAGTTCTGCCCAGCAAAATGGCACTTCTTCAACCAAAATCCAAATCTACAACCTGTCTGAGCTATAGGTTTGTGTATTAGTGTCTCACACATCTGCGCTGAATGTGAATGGTGTATCACCTGCACTGCTGAGACTTTCTGACCTTAGATTCTAAAACATGGAGTGTATCCAGACACGTTGGTTAAAGAGCTTTACACATATGATTTATACTGCACTGGCATTGAATCATTAAATATGATAATAAGGTGTTGAGTAATGACTAGTGTTATAAAAAGTCCTGGTCCACTTATAGTACAACTCCACTGAAGTACTAATACATGTCCCACAGGAAGGGACTGATGTTAAACTGTCCAGAAGAGTAAAGGCTGCTGGTTTGTAAGGAGTTACCATGTACAAGCAGGAATTTACAATATTAAACAATGTGGTGATGGAAAAAGCATGAAACGTGTTTAAGTATACCTCTTGTCATGCTAACAGCTGAGCAGTCTTGATTGCTGTACAAGCATTTAGAGCATGATGATGAAGAGGAACAGTGTTTGAGTTCTATAACTGTGCCATGCATACAGGATGCCGGAGTTTATTCCTGGAGCATCAAGTGACTAATAAGCTTCTTAGTAAGCAGGTGGGGATTAAACAGGGTTCATAAGGGTCCTGGAGCAAGATTCTTTTTCCGCTAGAGCTGTTGTGTATTAATATTATGTCAGTGCTCATTAGGCCGAATGTGCTACAAGAATAAAATAAAAATTAAATGAAATGAAAGTTTGAGATGCACTTTATGATGCATATACAGAATATATACAGCATATGATTCTGCGCTTCATACAAGCGTGCGTCTAGGGTTTAAGAATCTATATGACTTACTGTAAGAGTACTGTAGTGTAATAGGGGTTTGTACTTTCCCAGCAGGAAGCCTAACAGCTGTAATATTGTTGTAACAACGTCTCGATGACGTCTACCGTCAGGACCACAAACTTAAACATTTATTATGAGCATTTATGCTGATTATCATCAACATCCGACCACATCCCTGGTCCATAAAGTATATATCAGGACTTAGATTTCCAATCTGAGGTGTGGACGGCCACAACAGCTTCTCGCACACGTTGCGTATCACATGTCAGACAACATGATGTTGTAATGTAATGTATTACGGCTCTATTTAAATAATCATCTTTCAGAGGGTCATCTTATCTCCCAAATTAGCATCTCGTTGTACCGCTTTGCTACATTTTAGCCGGATATGCTCAGTCAAATGATCAGTAGTGCAGATGGATTTACTTTTACTTTCATTTTTCCTGCAATGGTTAGAAACGCTGCTCACCTGTAAAAAACAGTTGAACAAAATGTGTTGCAGCTTGTTTCACATGGCTGAAAATGCATCTATCCATATACTGCGGCTGGAAATGTGTGTGAAGGATGAACTGGTGAGGATAAAATCTTTATTTAGAGATTACAAAAACAATATATAATGGTTGATAATGAACCTGATCCAGCCTCTCCTCCCCCCTTTCCTTCTCTCTGGCGTCCTCATTCTTATCAGTCCAGTGTCAGGACACAGAGGAACAATGCTGATTTGGCAGACCAGTAATCAATAGTGTTAATATGCTCATTGGGAGATGGGGCTCAGGGGAATGGCAGTAGCAGTTCTTTGTCAGTAGGTTATGTTTATGACCATATATATGCTCTGCATCTGGGTTATGGGTTTAATCTAATCAATTTTTGGAATTCAATTAAAAAATGTTTCCAAATTTAGATTAAAAGTGCTTTAAGCTTTACTAAATTATCGAAGCTTTACTGGTTCTGAATCAGGATGTAGATTTCAGTCTGAAAAAGGGATCAAGTGGGTGACGTGTGGATATAAAGCATTACTCTTCAAGGACATTTAGTATGGGCAATTACAGTGTGATTACAGCAGCAGCAGCAGTTAGAGACACGTCCACATTATCCAAGTGAGCTTATCCACTCAAGAAATATTCAGACTTGTGCATAAGCTGTTTTTAACCATGCGAAACCGTTTATAACAGCAGAGAGTGCTGGGAGCTTCAAAAGCTACAGCAGTAGAAATGTGTCGAGATCAGGCCAGTGTTTGTGGGATTAGATCCAAATCCACTGCAGCCCTAGTACTTCCTAAAATTACTTCCTAAAGATAATGAACAAGGAACATGTAGATAAATAAATGCAACTCAAGTTTTTTATTATGTAGGAATTTAGATATAAGGGATTAGATCAGAAGTCTCCTCCACAAGTTATTTTATTAGTTTCATGCGGTCACTTGGTAAAGAATGTATTGACAGCACTAGTGCTGGTCTCATAGCGCTTGTTGTTTTGTTGTAATTTGAGGCCTGCAGGCAAGCAGGAACACATGAAGGCTGGTATGTGGGTTATGGGAGCTATGTGGCTTTTCTGAAGGAAAAGCAGGAGACAGTTCGAGAGTGCTGATAAGTAAAATGCTTGAGAGGTTGGTATGCACTCAGATACAGTAAAGCCATGTTATTTGCATGTGTTTGTCAGCAGTAGGATAATCCACCTACTGTTTATTAGCAAGCCAGATGTCACTTCCTGTAATACATTGTGTACCAGGAAGAAATGTGCTGTATGTAACAGTTATAAGATGCAAGAAATTATAGCACTATGTAGGGTTTGGTATGTTAAAAAAAAACTTCTTTTTTTTATGTTACCGGTGCCAAATTGATACTGGTAAATTGAAAATGTTACTGGTGCCTAAACGGTGCCTGAACTGTTGCTTAAAAACTACTGGTTATATAAATGCTGGTGCCATATTGGCACCGGGTTTCGATACCCAACCCTAGCACCAGTTATCATGTCTAATTAAGCAGGGACAAATAAGACGGACACTATTGTACGTAATTCCAGTCAGCGTACTAAAGATAATCACAGCCATTCTGATATCCAATGCAACAGCCATTGCTTTTATACAACAGTTGCACTGATTATCATCAAAATAGGTTAAACATTCATCATAAACAATTACCGTTAAAAATGACGCTTTACAAATAAAAATTGTGAAGCTATTAGTAATTTACACTTTTTTTATGTCATGTCGTGTGAGCTAGTGCTCACTTTTGTATGAATCGCAATAACGCCCCTGCTGTAGTGTATACAGTTTCAGAAAAAAACAAAACCAGGCGGAAAAAGGCTTCTCTATGCTAGGAGACCTGCACCTCTGTATTATAGGAAAACTGGGGCTTCAAAAATTTATTATTATTATTTTTTTTTATAATGGCAGAGGAAAAGAAGTGTAGTGCTGAGCTAGTCATTGTGTATGAGAAATGGAGTAGGAGGAGAGGAAGGGAGGGTGTGAATGAATGGGCAAGTTGAGGAAGAAGTGAATGAGCACATGAGTGCAGTAGTGACTCAGGTGCAGTCTGACTCCTAACTCCCAGATGCCCCTTTTTCCCAGCGATAATACAGCTGTGGCTGCACAGATAAGAATCCCTTTGGTGGCGTCTCCAAAACCCCCAACTCTAGCCTTTGTTCATCCTCTAGACGTTTTCTATATAAGTCTATCAGTTTATCAGCAGCAGCTGGGCAAATGTTCTGTCGTCCTCCTTACGCCTACAGATTTTCCTTCCACGTGATGGTGTGTAAGCATAATTTTCCTTCACAAAGGACAGTTTCACTTAGTATTTATAGCTTTTTTAATTAATTCTGAGAATCTTATCGCAGTTGGATGTAGTCCAGTTGGAGAGAAGAAAAATTCTGGGTCTCCACACAGAGCAGTAAATTCTCTGAACGAGTACACATTGATTGCTTTTTAGGTTAAAGAAGTTAAAGTTCCCTTAATACCATATGTTTTTACGTTTTTCCTTCAGAAAGTCAAAGTAACTGGTAATGGTGTATTGAAGTACTCGACTGGTTTAGCCAAAAGCAGGAGTGTTTGAGATAAACCACACCCCTACTGAATCTAAACAAACCCGACAGTAGTTTGGTGAGCTAACTAAATATGGAAAACAGCAGAGAGCTTTTTGTTTACTCTGTCTGACAGAGAAGCTCTGATGGTGTATAAAGATGGAGTCATGTTCACACTCAGTCTGAGGAAGTGATGTAATCCAGTCACATGACTGTCACCTATTACATATTCTATTCTTATGACCCTATTCTGAGCTCCAGCCATTTTTTTTCTAAATCAAAGCTGCATATACAGTGTGTTTGGCTTGTGTCACCATGACAGGGCACAGGGTAGACAGCGTTCATGGCTCAGTTCCTCTACTGGATGCCAGGCCTGGATTGCTGTGACAATCTTTGGATGATAGTTTGAATGCATGGACCATATAAAAAGAACCGGACAAATTCTCCATGAAGTCACCCATAGACTTTCTGAAGAGTGGTTTTGAAGCTCAGCTTTGGGAGCTCTGGCTGTCACCAGACTCCTAAATCCTGGTTAATCCATAAATTGGCATATAGGGGGTGTGAACAGTGCCTTGCTGTTTCTTGGAACCTGCCTACTTACTCGAGTTACCACAAGATAGTTATCTTATCTTCAGATTAGCTGAAATGCAAAGGTGGCTAATGCTAATTGATAGGTTAGCCTTGCTTTGCATTTGATTTAACTCCTACACATTGCCCTGACATTGAAACTTCTACATTTCTTGTGGTAAGTTACTACTTTGATACATTGATTCATGTTAGCTGGTTAGCTAAAGTGCATAGCAGACAGCTAGCGGTTTGAATCCTGCAGTGCAGCTGTCACTCAACTCATGACCCTAATTATGTATACTCACTTACTCACTCATCGTCTATACCGCTTTATCCTGTATATCCTGTTGCGGGCAGCCTGCAGTCTATCCCAGGACATTTAGGGCACAAAGCAAAGGACAGGGTGCAAATCCATCGCAGGGCACACACACACACACACACACACATACACACACACACACACACACACACACATTGCACAATATGGGCAATTTAGGAAAGCCAGTTAGCCTACTGCGTGTCTTTGGAGGAAAAGTGAGAGGAAACCGGGGTACCCAGAGGAATCCTGAGAACATGCAAACTCCATGCACACAGACCTGAGGTGGGAATTGAACCCGGAACCCAGAGGTGCAAGACAACATTACTTTTGTGGCCTATAGAATAATTTAAACTGATGAGTTACATGAAAATTCACCTCATGAAGGACAATTTTGCTGTGGAGGCCAAAATGTTTTTTTTGTACCAGGCTGTAAGCATGTTTAATTTTGGGCCTTTTAACATGGGGGTCTTTGGGGATTGACTCACTTATGGCACCAGCTCCCAGTGGACACTCGAGGAACTGCATATGTTGGCGCGTCTACATTGGCTTTATTTTTCAGCTTTTTGGATCAAAGCTTTTGTTATGACACACAGGAGGCCTTTTTTAATTTTTCCCACCTGTTGGTTATTGGTGGTCGTAGCACTAGGAAACAAGAAATAAAAGCTCTGAATCACCAGATTATATTTACCCTGAAAAGGATGATCTAGAAATTTGTAGAAATTACAGTGTGAATGATATAAGTTGAACTAATCATCATAGACCATGTCTCATGTCCTACAACCCTGCTTGTGTATCACCCAGCTGTTTATACACTATGGACCACACTATGGTGAAGGGAAGTCACATCATTGATCCTTAATAGATAAAACTTGGGTTTGCCTTCAGCAACCTTCTGTAAAAATGTAAAGTAGCTGTAAGTGTTGGCAAGTGATCAAGAATAAGGTTGTAACAGCCAAACCCCGCCATGCACAGACACTGGGTGCAACTGGTGTTGTTTTGTTCATTGATGGACTGTCACGCACAAATTAAAGAGCATGATGGGATTGCATGAGGCAGTCCTTTGTCTGTAGTGTACCCATGGCATCTGTTTAATGGCTCTCTAAAATAAATATAGCGTTAAGATGCATGTTTGCACGTGCGCATCTGTGTTTGTGTAGCAGCTACGGTGTTAATGACATGCAGTGTGAATCATCAAAATGTCATCTGCAACGCGCAGCAAGCATATGGGTCACTAAGCAGCAGTGCCCTTTAGAGCTATTGTCAAGCACAAAACAATTCGCTTTTTGCAATAAAATATAGAGATTGTATTTTAACTTCGTCAACAATCATCACCTATTGTTGTTCTATTCTCATTGGAACTAATTGCTAAAACTTAAAAATGAAGTGCCAAATTACTGACACCCCCAAGAAACATTAATGACGCTAAAGAAAGAGAATTACAGTAGTTTGTATCTGTTATCTTTTATTTGCTCTCACTAACTCTCATGGATAGACGGTTGAATCGATTCTATTCGGTTTATTGTGCAACTGGTGTTGTTGATTGTTAGTGTTGGACAAAGTACACAAATTCTGTACTTGAGTAAAAGTAGAATTATTACAGGTAAAATATTACTGAAGGAAAAATAGAAGTCGTTAAGGAAAAAGTACAGAAAGTACTCACCTTCAAATGTCATTTTATGTCATTTAAAACGTCTGTGTGTGTGTTTGCGCTTCAAGACTCTGAACATGCAACAGAAAATTGACAAACTATCATATTGAACTTACATGAAGTAAATAATAATGGTTTTCCGCGCATAGGGGCTTCCATTTTTGTTACGCATCTTTTCAATGTAAACTGTAAAGACCAAAGTTTTTGCCTGTAGCCAGGACTAAGTATCATTCTGTAATTAACATGCTGTTTTCCACGCTGTCTGAAATCACCTCCACTTCTGATTTCAAACACCTGCTATATGATTAAATGCTTTATGGAGGAAGACAAATTAATATAATAGTCATCAGGTGGTGATATACAGCAGGTGAGAAAGTACAGATATTAACTGTAACAGTACTGAAGTTCAGATATTTGTTGTAGGATGTAGTGGAGTTGCCTTCTACCTCTGTTGATTAAGCGTTAATCTTTTTCATTCAGCAGCACACTCCAGTCCAGTAGATGGCAGTAATGCACCAACTGCTGTTAACTTCAGAAGCTTAAATGATAATCTTGCAAAATTTCAGTATTTGTGGAAGGTGTAAGCTGTCGCATTTTCTGCGAAAGCTGTGATACATTTTTAAGAAACTGGTCTATTTTAGTAAATTTTCCCCTAAATAGCTTTAAAAGTGTCAACTAATTCTGAATCAAAAACTAACCCATCAATTTAATTAATTGAACAGATCCACACAACACTGCACTGGGGTTGCCAGATCTCAGTTTAATATCCCCTTTAACTAAACCAACTGAAAAAAAATCAGAATCTGTGGGTACATGAAGAAGGAATACACTTGATTCCCTTTTCTTTTTTCTTAACCAATTGTTTTTTTTTTTCCCCTAGCAACCTTATTTCAAAACCATTTCAGTCACCCAGTTTATCCTAAGAAACTAAACCCTGGCAACCTTAGGCCCTGTGGCTTTCAAGGTGGTGTATTTGAGATGGTAGCTTATGTGTCCTTTTGAATCATATGTTCTCTTCTGTTCTGAGTGAAGTTTCATATCTGCAGCTATGAATATTCTAGGTTATTTTAAACAACACAGAGAGACTGTTTTTATATGTGTGTGTGTGTTTGAGTTTTTATGTGTGTATGCTAGCACATAAGCTTGTGAAATACAAGAGAATGTGGGTTTTAATTGCACCCAGATGTATTGACCCAAGAGCCTCATATCATACAATATGTCATGATGTATTGTTACCCCCCAGCCAGTTGACAGCACAGTGTTGACTCTAGCCATCTTACAAACTGAGGCTTGTCACTTTTACTGTGGTTTACAAAGAAAAGGGGGTGACATGAGGACATGATCCACTGTTAATAAGACCAGATACTTGGTATATCTTTCTGAGAGCATCTACATCCTATCTGGTTGAATGCTGTAAGTGCTACAGCATTTTAAATATGTTTTGTCAAACAGTAATTGGACAAACTATCATAATCTAACGAACTAACATGAAGTAAATAATAATGGTTTTCCAAGCATAGTGGATTCCAGGTTTTTTTTATACATCTTTTCACTGTAAACTGTAAAACCAAGGGTTTTTGCCTGTAGCCAGGATTAAGTATGATCACTTTAAGAACATAGTTTAGCTCACACACACCTATAGCTTCAACCTACTTTTGTAGATGTTAAAATCAGAAGTGTCTCATCTGTCTTGGAATAATTCTGCAGGTTTGGTTCTATTTTAATTATTTGTGTCTGTGTATAATGTTGGCTTTCATGATAGCGTTGAAACTAATAATAGAAGCGCAATTATACCACACAGAACATCACTTGACTTTTTGTTTTGGGATAATGTGACATCAGTATATTGGGATTGGCTCCGAACAATCGCTACAGTAAAGGAGGAAATCGTCTCAGCATGTAACTTTAGTTCTGAAATGTTATGAAATGTTATTTTTTGCCTTCAGCAGTTCCACAAGTGAGACGACATCATAGGCTGTCAATTAGAGCATTTGCTGTAAGTTTTACACGCGTCTCCGTCAAGTCGTAATTACAGTACAGCATTACTGTCATCAGACTGTACTTTATGTTGTGATGACTTCCTGACAGCCACGTTGTGAATGCGGATAACCATCTTACTTTACCTTAAACAAGCTTTGTAACTTTGTAGCTAAGTAACAAGCTTTAACCTAAACGTAGACACCAGCACTAACACATCATCTCATTCAGGTTGTGTCAGGTCTGTGCATGATGAACATGTAGGTCCACAAGGCTGCTTTTAGTCAAAGTTTTCAAACTGATTATTTCTTTTAGATAAATGTGTTGTTCAGGAAATTAATCTCTTGGCTCTGGGAAAAACTGGGTTTTTTTTTTTCAATTGCTATTTAAAGACAGCAACAGTGACAGTCAGGTATTAATTTAAGACATGAAGGTCATCTGTCCTGGAATAGTCTTTGCACAACAGTATTGTCAAAAAAATGTAGGAGAAAAAAAAGTAAATCAGGAAAGACCATGGAGTTAGAAGGTGTGTCCAAACTTTTGACTGGTAGTGTGTATGACGGTTGGTGTAACAGGTTAAATCACCACATTGCCTATTTCTTTAATCATAAGGTCACGGTATTGAAGCTTCTGTGTGCATATATATAATTATTATTATTTTATTTATTTATTTATTTTTTTTGTGAAAACGGGGAATTGTCCTGAATGGAAAGATAAGATCATGATAACCCTTAGCTTTGACTCATCTCAGTCTTTATTATGGCTTCAGCAAGAACTGTTTTGACTGTTAGCAACCTGTTCTGTAATGTTAACTGAGCTGATCATGGGTCAATGAAATTAGTTTAACTTTGACGGGTTTTTTTTTTCTTCTTCTTTTTTTAACGATATAACTCTTTCACCTCACTAGACTTTTAGGTCTACACAACACTTCCTGGTCTAAATGAAATTGTTCCACACAGTGGCGTGGTGTCTGACTGCTGATACTATGAGGTGGCTGTTTATCAGGAGACAAGGCGTAGGGACTTTTGCTGGGAGAGGCAGAGACAGGAAGAGCGTGATGTCAGATGTGGAAGCGTACAGGAAACAGAGGGAGGAGGAGAGAGAGGGAGCCTTCCCATTCCCTGGAATAGCCGCTGTTTCATTCTCTCCGTTTTTTTCACTCTTGAAGCTCTCAGTATCAGAGGAGAAGATGAAGCAGCCTAACGGGACACTGATTTCTCTCTGAAAGTGATTGCTGAGGTCATTTTGAAACAACCTGAAGAACCGTTCTCCTCTGGTTTAAACTAATCGAAGGCTGACAAACATGTACAGTGGATATGGAGGTACTATTGAACTCAGTAGGATCTGAGAGACTTGACTGAAGATTGAGAAGTTTGTAGCTGGCTGTTTCAGTGATCTAATCTTTTCCTGTCACGCTTTTGCTTTAATATCAGCTGACTGTTCGTGTTGCTCATGACCGGGAATGTTTTTTAATTATGTTTTGTGAGGTCTGCTGCTTTTTTGTTATTCATGTGTTTACATGTTGGGGGGTTTGGCCACTCTATCATTAGCATGTTTATCGCTGCACTGTTTGGTTACTGCTGTTTACAAGGCAAGATGTTTGATTCTGATGTGGTCTGTCATTTTGTTAGTAGCACTCAGTTTCTCCATTATGAGTTACATTTCCAGATTTTTAAACTTCAGTACAAAGGAAATAAAGAGGGTGATGTTAGAGGCGAGGGTGTATTTGAAGTAGAAACCAATAAGTTGTAAACACTGGGACAGATAATCATATGAGGTTACTTTGTATTAAAGACCCTGTAACTACCAGATGCCAGGTTGCCAGTGTCCATGCCTGTGTGAATTAGTTTCCACTGCTTTGGTTACCGAATGAATGGTCTGCTATGTAGGAGATCCCTTTAGGTTCTCAGCGAGCGAGATCAGCAACCTGGGTGTGTATGCTTTGAATTCTCCATCTCAGTCTGACACCTCAGGGTTGACTAACCTAAACAGAGCAGGAGGTCAGTAAGGACAGGACATGGCCTCAGGCATGCAGCTCAGGTTTACCAAAGCCTTGTGTTATTTTCAAGGGGCTTTAAGAGCACTCACTGGAGCTAAGGGTCACTGGATTTGTGTAGAGTGGGAAATCATTAACATAGCAAATATTTGGAATTTTGACACACTTTGTTGAGATTCTGTTGCTTAAAGCTGTGGATGCACTACACGACTTTCACAATCCAAAAAGATTCTAAAAAGACTGGGAGTATACAATAATCGACTAGTTTCTGCTGATGTATTATTATTATTATTTTTTTTTATGGCAACCCAAAAATGGTGGGTTGTACATCTAACGACTGCGCCAGATGAGGGATCATGGATTGCGCAACTTGTTACACTAACTGAGGCCAAATGGACACATCAACCTCTCACGAGAGCAAGAATAAACTTTAAGAAGTTGAAGAAGCAAAAGAAAACAATTGAATGTGGATGAATTACATGCAGCAGCAGTTTTAATATGAGCCAGTTTTAATTGTATTCTTCCATTAATATTTAATATTCATTACTATTAATACTTTTACTAATGTGTGTGTATACCATTAATATTTAATATTAATAGTCACCAGTTTAAGTTTTAATATTTCTCTCTACTTCCTGTATCCCGCCCATGATCCTGCCTCCTCTATGGTTATTGGCTATTGACAGTACGCACTTCGCCGGTTGGGTCAGTGATGACAGTACACTACATTCAGAGTCTATAACATATTTGATAGACTTATGTCATGATGAGTCTGTTCTCAGTCTGTACCACTAATACACTAACAGATTTCTGTGCCAACTTTGCCAAACCCTCTGGCTGCAGCTTGTGCTGACTTTAGTAGACTAGGATGGACTTGTAGTCTTTGAATCCTATAAAGAATTCTGTCTAAAGTCATGTAGTGTATCCCCAGCTTGAGAATTGAAGTAGCACAAAAGCAGAATATTGGCACAAAGATGCACGTCCTTCTTTTTGTCTCAGTGGAATAATGGAAGGAAGGGTTTCTTGAGTGGGAATTTTTTTTCCCATATTATCAAAAAGGGAAGTCAACAAATCTTGTGGCATTGGATTTTAATAAACATCTAGGAATATTATTTTCAGCCTTATTTCTTTTCAATGTTAAACATAAAACAAACCTGTCAATATGGTTGACAGAACTCTCGCTGGCAAACCAGTCAAGTGAACCTGATGCTTCAGGATGTTTACGGATGAGTCTGGGTATCTTACCTCACCTGTGCACAGTCTTACTTTTGAATAAAACATTGCTCTTTTCTTTTAATGCCTCTTGTGGTTACATGGTCTGGACATAACAGGCAGCTTATCAGGTACATATATGAAAGGAATGTGGGCTGAGCCTGCACTCTGTAGAAAAGCTGTCTGTCTGTCAGCATGTTGTCAGAGCCATGATGTTGCAGCTTAGCCCGCATTTCATCAAATACACATTAAGTATTTTTTTTTTTTGTAAATATATATCCTCAAAAATGGCAGAGATTCATGCATGCAAGGGTGAACATGATGTTAATGTGAGGGTCAAAATATGTACATGTCTGTAAACTGGGCAGTGCCACAGGACAATCGTCCAATTCTCTCATTGTTAGCTGAGTTATGGCGAGTATATTGTTAGGAATATATTGAGAGCAGAGCAATAAGCCAGCAGGTTTTCAGGTTTTCAGCCTTACAGCTTTAGAGCCCTCGGTTTGATCCTACTGCCTGTCTGGAGTTTTGCATACTAACGTCATATCTGTGTTCGGTTCTTCCCAATGATGAGTCCTAGCTCAGTGATTGGACTACTGAACAGATGGTTGTGAGTTCACATCTCAGCATCACCAAGCTGCCACTGCTGGGCCCTTAAGGAAGACACTGAACTCTTAGCTGCTTTTTTATATAAGTGAGATAATTGTCAATCACTCAGGATAAGGGCGTCTGCCAAATGCAGTAAATGTAAATCTTGCCACCACCCAAAAACATTCCAGTAGGTGAATCAATGTCTCTAAATTTCCTCTAGTACTGAGTGTGAACGGCGCCATGAGCTGGAAGGACTTCCCATCTAGGGAAAATTTGTACCTCCCGCCCAGTGTTCCTGGAATAGGCTCCGGATCCACCACGTCCCTCAGCAGGAAAAGGCTTTGACAGCAGATAGAACTGACAATCCTTTTTTCCAAGGTTTAAAAATAGATTTACTTGTGATAAAAGATCATTATTATTTATTATTATCTATTATTATTATTATTAAAATCCTTTAGCATATGAAAAAAATAGCTGAGTTCTGTTTTGTTTAATGAATGTTTTAGATGAAAATGATGGCCTGCTGGGTAATTATACCCAGGGTGTGTAACAGTTGTTGTAAGTACATAGTAGATACAACATGGTCTCAGCTATTCTATTTTTTTTTTTTCCCCGATTTTCTCCCTAATTTAGTCGTGTCCAATTCCTCCCCGTCACTAGGGGGCTCCCACATTAAGGCTACTACTACCACTCAGCCGGGAGGGCCGAAGACTATCACGTGTTTTCTCCGAACCACGTGAAGTCAGCCGACCGCATCTTTTCGAACTGCTCGCTCGCGCACCGTTGGGGGCGGCGTAACACACTCGGAGGACAGCGCTATCCGCTCCCTCCGTTGCGCGAGCTCACAGACGCCCCTGACTGGCTGTAGAGCCGTGATTAATGTGGGAGCACTATGTACCTCTCATCCCTCCCCTCTGAGAGAGCTCGGCCAATCAGCTCTCTCTAGACCTCCGGCTGCGAGAGGTTACAGCGAACTAGCGATCTCCGGATGATAGGGCGAGCGCTTTTACCACTGCGTCACTCTGAGGCCGGTCTCAGCTATTCTAAACTATCCATTGAGCATTCTTATTTGATGCGGTACGGAGGCGTAGCGTTTAGCACTGTTTTTGCAACTCCAGGATCGAAGGTTTGATTTGCGCCTCTGGTCTGTGTACGTGGAGTTTGCATGTTCTCCTCTTGCTTGGTGGGTTTCCTCCAGGGATGCCAGTTTCCTTCCACAGTCCAAAGACATGCAGATTAGGTTCACTGGCATTTCCAAATGGGCCGTAGAGTGGAAGTGAGTGTGTGAGTGTGTGCGCTTGTGCCCCACAATGGATTGGCATGCCGTCCAGGGTGTAACCTGCCCAGTGCCACAGATCCCCTGGGATAGGCTTCATTAACCCTGTACATGATAAGCGGTATCGAGAATGAATGAGTAAGTGAGAGGTCTTATTTGAGCTTAATTCACTTAAACTCTTACCTCTTCTTTGGTTTTCTTTCTGAAGAAACGTGTAAAGATTCTTTGTAGAACATGCCACCTGTATTTATTTATTATTTTTTTTAGACATTGTTCCAAGCAATCCATTTTTGGTAGGTAAGGACCCTTAATTATTCAATATACCATTGAGGAACCTTACTTTTAGATCAGATTTAGATGAAGCTTTCATTCAGGAAATTTTCCGGAGAAAAGGTATAGACTTGAGTGGGATAAATATTCCTGTAAGTCGAATCCTTATGAGGATTAAAGAGGGCTTCATTCTAATCCATTACCACAAGTGATAAAGTGCATGCTGAAAGATGGCTGGTCTCGCGGTTGTATCAGAAACATTGTTCGGTCAGCAGTTTGGCTCAAGTGGTGTTGTGACCCCTGATGCTGAGTAAGACAGATAAGTTTGTAAGGAATTGAGCTGTTGTCATAAACAAACATCATGAGACAGTGCAGCTTGGCAGGATATACATGGTGTTTCTGTGAGTGATGTTACTGGGCGGTGGGTGGCCCCCTGTGCGCTGTTATTCTGGAACGGTCCTGGGGAAAAAAGGCCAGTCAGAACAATATAAGCATCCGGGCACACAGGTTTGTGAATTTCAGAGTCAAGCATCATTTTTTTTTTAATTATAGCCAGTGGAAAGCAAAAATCAGCAATGATTCTCATCAGATCCTGATTTTGTACACAGAGAGACTTTTTCCCCCTCATGCAGGCAGGTACACAGCTCATTTTGACCCCAGACTGGAGCTCAGGGTTTGGATCATGAAATGTGTGTTTTACCCCTATGGAAGCTTCTGGGATTTTTTCCGCAGTAGCAGGGTGGAAAACGACAGGGTTAAGCATTTGGTAGCCTGACATGAGAAGCCGAAGATGTGTGGCTTGCCTGGTTGTTTATGTAGGAACAAACAAGAGGAGGCTGATCCAGGTAAAGAGGTTAAAATAAAATGTACACATCAAAAACATGTTATTAATGCATGTTAATCTTGATTTTTTTTTACCTAGTTTTGAATGTTCATACAGAAGCGATTTATTTTGTCGATTTCACGAAGACATACATACAAAAAGGTAATTTTAATAGATAGCTTTTGGAGTTGTTTTATTTTTCTAGGATGGTTTGCGGACTGTGGACACACAAAGATATCTCTGTCATTGGTCAGCTGAAAATGGTTGTTTTTCTCAGTTGCTTATATCAGAGCGTATAATATCTGGCATTAAGTGAAAAAACAGTGCTTTTTCTTTATTCTTTTATTGCTTTGTTTCCTGCGGATCTGACCTAGGATAGCACTGTGTCTTCGCTTCTATGGCATGAAGGCTCAGTTATTGCCCTCTGCATACCATTCCATGCAGAAAAGGAAACAGATTTAGCTTCTGACTTCTTTGATTTAGACATGTCTATTTCATTATTGCAGGACTTTAATCACCAAATAAATAATTTGCTGATTTGCTTTTTTGTATAAAAGATTTGTCTCACAGATCAGAAGAAAAACTGTCAGAACTTGAACTTAATAGAAAGAGGCAATTTAACCAAGATGGCGACTTTACCCACAGCACACTGGGAAACTCAGGAAAATATTTAATGTAAAACTTTAAAGATTGATTCATACTATACAAGTACACTGTAAATAAGAAGAATATTCATATAAATTATGAGTGATATCATTGTAGTCTTGCCCTTGGACTATAAAAAAAAAATTGTTTTGTGCAGCCTGTACTTTTAGTATGCTAATTAGGCCCAACCTCCTTTCCGTGGCACTGAGATCACGTGACCTGAGACTTCATTATAATTTTCTTCAAAACAACCATCATGGCGGACACGGACCCAACTTGCCAAAAAAGTCGCAAGCTTGTTATGGAATCTGCCAAGAAAAATCTTCACTTTGTTTGAGTTGTTTATTTGAACGTTTTGTCACGTGACTGTTTGTTTCATTTGCATACTTATTCATATTCATTAGAGTCTGCCAAAGATGGGCCTGTACACAGGATCAGCCTTGTTTGTGGGCAATTATTTAAATATTTTTATACATCACATTTGTATTTGTATGTGAGTTTATTAAATTTTTTTCTCTTCATTTTATCATACATTCTAATACATGTAATATACATTTCGAGCAGCATGTAAGGTCTGTGCCAATCTTTAAAGCCTTTTAAGGATATGATCCTGTTAACATTTTGTTTTGAAAGATTTCTTTTGTCAGTTGTTTAAACATTTGAAAGGCTCAAAAACTAAACTATAGCATGCACAGAAATTAAGAGAACTAATCAGATTGCAACTTTCAACATTCTGAATTCTGCAGATATCTGACTCTAGTTTCTCAATCCGCGGTTGTAGCACTGGCTTGTGTATAAGATCTGATGGAGATGGTGTGGTGGCGTAGAGGTCAAACCACTTGTTTTGGAGGTACAAATGTATAGAAAGGACTACAGGATTATAGTCTCAGGTGTTGTGGCGTGGCCATATCCAAGCTCTTTATACAGATTTAGTAGGTACAATGTAACTGCAGTATGGACCTTTGCAATCATCAACTCGCAAATGCTTACAATTTATTACAGGTAATATGTGCATAGGCAGGCATTTATGTAGCATTTGTCAATAATTTAACCATTTCTTTTAAGATACTTTTGAAAAAAAATGCAATCATTTGTGTCGTTATCTGCTGTTAGGCTGGATTAATATGTTTAAATAATACATGGTACATATAATTACATATTACAGTTTAAATCAGAAGTGTTATATGTGTCAATATAATTGCAATATGATGTTTTTATTATTATTATTATTTAAATCGTTCAGCCCTAAAATAAACCCTGCTTTCTCTCCTTAGGCCAGTTATGTGCCTGTTTTTTTCCCCTATGAACTGCTCATCTCTACTGAGAAAAGCACTGGAGCACTGAGCTAAAATAATGTAATGAGTTAATGGGACTAAGCAGACCTGAGGAATTCAAACAGAAGGGAAAAGAAGGCATGCAGGCAGTTTGCTGATATTCTTCAGACTTCTGTAATGTTGCACCAAGGCCTTGCAGAATGCTTTTATTTTTACTGTATGTAAAGTAAAGTAAAACATTCATTTTTAAACCGAAAACATGAGGACTGATGAATTAGTCCTGCATTCTGTGTACAGTCGAGCTGTTAAATTCCCTTTACACTTACCTGAAAATGTTAATGATTTAAAAGATTCGATACTGTTTGCTGCCCAGGCGGTGTGAACAGATCCACATTCGACATCTAACTTTGGAAGGAAAGGAATGATCATTGCGCGTTTATGTACAGTTATATTCCAGAGTCAGAACCCGTCGCAGAACTGCTGGAAGGAAAAAAAAGTTTCTTGCTGCTTCTTTGATCTGCTGTTCCAGGTTTTCATGTATTGTTTGATACCCATTCCTGAATGACCATGATGTTATGTATCTTTTTTTAGTTCATTTTTGTAAACAGTTATAAGATTAGGCTAAAATATATGCTATATGCTATGCTATGTGCTATGTGACCATGCTAATGATTGCTTTGTTTTTGTGTCACTATAATAGAAGAGACTGATGTCATTGGAATCTGTTGCACAATCAAAGAAGAGGCATTCTTTTAGGGAAGCAATGTGTTCGTGTGTGTGGATGAAACAAAATCATGATCATGTTTCTAGGATGGTGTCTGTTAGGTCTTATGTATATATTCAGGGTGTATGAAGGTCACAGGCTTAAGTAGTCAGGCGTAGGGGCCATGCCATTGGACCGTGTCAGAGCTGTACCATTAACTATATATCCAACTCAATTATAGTTATAATGATCAGTGCTGCTGAATAACTTGTCGATGCAAAACGTGTTTGAAAGGTTTGATCAAGATTGGCCCAGAGCATGGAGACGGTTTATTAGTATTAGTTTTTGTGGTAAATTAAGAATGAGTGATTTGTGTGATTTCATCTAGAAAATATGGTTTCGAGGCCAAGAAGGAGGGGAATGTTCTATAGAGCCGGTTTACACCCTGCCTGTCATCAGCTCAACCTCTTCTTTTTTCACTTTTTTACTTTCAGTTTTTACTGTTTGTGCTCTGCCGGTGCATATTACTTCAGGCAGAGTGAATGCACGACTGTGTGGTTTCTACACTCACTGTGTGAATGTGGTGTCTTTGGGATGACTCCAGGTATAGGCCACTGACTAAATACAAAAAAAACTAGTGACAGGTTATCTTGACTAGAAAAGACCGGACGCTGTTCGAAGCAGCATTCAGGCCTAAAGGAAGAGTTTTTGCATGGGAGGTGTCCAGGATGTTCCACAGTCGTTCAGATCGGCTCTGTGGCGTCTTCCTGCACTCCTTCTGGGCCATTGTTTCCAGGGTGGAAGTAGTGACCCATCATGCTCACTCCAACAATCTAACCCTTCAAGGAAAGGAACCACATAAAAGCTTTACTTAGCAACACAACAGAACCTTAAGAGCTCAGTCTGTATTGGAGTGTTGTCAAGCAGCTTACATTTGTTTATATCCGGAGTTTAAGAAAGGGTATCTTCTGTTGCTAACATGTCTATTAAATATATTTTGTAAGCTGTGTCAAAATAATATATATGTGTGTGTGTGTGTGTGTGTGTGTCAGAATCAAAGTTCTGCAATCATGCATAATATTTCCGCTTCAAAATCTATATCCACTTGACCAGTGTACTTTCTGATGCCCTAACCCTCTTCTCTCATTTGCTTTGTGTTCACAGGGAGCCCCTCCAGATCATTGTCCACCATGTCCCTGTCTGTGCGGCCTACGCGCCGAGTCCTTACCAGGTCCATCAGTAGGAGCCAGTCCTTTGCCGGAGTCAACTCCCACGACAAACTCTATAGGTCAGTGCACACACAAAAGTCAGAATTCAAAAGGACGGGAATTATAGTAACAAGTATTTGTCAGTCCACTTTGAATCTGGGCTGCAGTGTACCATCATGGGGTCTGCACCAGAACAGTCCATCAAGGGTGTGGGCCAGGAAAGTCTGTTATGGTATTGACATGGAATAACATGACATTGGTTTGGTCTGGTACATCCCTCTGTGGGTGTGATCTGAGACAGTCCAGTGCAGATTTGGTCTGGAACGGTTTGATTAATTACTAACAAATGAGCATTTAAATGTCTCATCTATGGATGGGGAATATGATGTTGCTTGAAAACTTGTTTGTATACAGTAATAATATTTTTTGTGTACTAACAGTTGCTCTAAAAGAGTCTCTGCTTTGTGCAATGATACATCAAACAAAGACAATAACTAAGGAGTTTGCTGAAATGGAAATGGAATTGGGTTAAGAACTGTTCAATGCATTATTAAAACCTTGAATCATCAACTTCACAGAAGAAATATGATTAGAAAGAAATATCATGAATGACTGGTATCGAAGATCAAGCAAGCAAGTACATGCATGGATTGTGCATAAATTTTTACCATAATTTGCAGTTTTAATGTAAGGGTTAAAAATTGTAAGGGTTTTTTTTTTTTTAACCCTTCCAATCTACAATTTACAGTTCCACCTTGCTGGTTACTAATGCATGAATTGTAAACATGTAGTGTTTCTTTGCATGTAAGACGAGACTTAGTATCTACAAATCTGTCTTTCTATCTACAGTATATTTATCTCTATGTATGTACGCACCTGTATGTGAAAACACACTAATTCACAATGTGTGTCGTTACACTCGTAACATAAGTTCCAGGTGTGTCTGTCGTGTTTGTATTTAGTGATCGCAGCTGACAGGATGTCCTTTGCGGCCTGTGTTTCCTCCAAAGAAAAGCATTCACCCCCCAGAAGCTGGCCACTTGAGTTTAGGACGCAAAGGAAATGTTGCCTTTGCTTTGGTATGGGAGTGTGAGAAAGAAATGTCTGGTTTTCTTTAGATTAGGCTGCATGGAAGGGAAATAATGTCAGAGCAGTTTCATGGAGGGGAAAAAAAGATTTTCTGTAAACATAAACCACTTTTTGAAACTTTGGCCATGTTTAATGCAGTGTGGATGTGGAAGGTTTCTTTGCTTGTATACACATTCCATCCTGTTGAATTGATTGACTTTTGTTGTTTTTTTTGTTATTTGGCATTGTGCAGTCTAGTGCTAAAAAAAAAGAAATATTGGTGGAAGTGTAATGTTGCAGTATTTGTACCACTGCTAGCTTATTAAATGCTTGGATTGTCATTTTGGTAACAATGGGATGTCGGTTTAAAGAAACCGTTCTGGAAAGTGCTGAGTGAATGTTAATGCATGTAAATTCAGACAGTTTAAAATAGCTTGTCTGTGTCTGGCTCGATTCATCTAATTAGATTTAAGGAAGACTTGCAGCTCTGCAGTAACAACGAGTTCGTCATCTGAGTTTGCGACTTCATTAGGCACAGAGGGCTTTGAGTGTTGGCTTTATTGTACGTTATCAATTTGAAAATATGAATAGCATGTTCTGTAGATGGTGGGTGTTGATTTAAATTTCATTAGGGATGTTTTTAAACCATGATGAAACGCTTCTGCTCTCTTGTCTCCGTGAGCTGGGAATACTGTACCTGGGAACCATAACTGGAAAGTCAGATCTAAAGAGAAAAACAAAACAAGACATAGCTAGTTTCCTAAAAAGTATAGTGCACTTTGATGTATTAAAAGAACAAACATATGTGTGTGTTTCAGGAGCCTCTCCGTGTTCCGCACCCCAGCGTCTACAAGAAAGACTCCCTCTAGAGGAAGCAGGATGTTCACCCTTTCCGCCAAGTCGCCTCCTCCAAAGGTGCCCCAGCCCGAGAGGCTCGATGACGTGTATGAAGCTCTGAAAAGAGGACTCCAGTAAGTACACAGCGACATCATTTTAAATCCAAAAGTTTTTGTAGTAATAAGTTCATGGCATGGCACATCCAAAATATGTACATAATGTATTCAGGTAAAATTTATAATGGCCTAGTTGCATTTAATTCCTTTCCTACAAAGATGCGGATAAGCAGCTACCATGATGGAATGACAACAGCAGATGCCTTCGAAGCTTAATCCCTAATGATCAGCAAGAAATGAGACAATTTGAATCGCAGTAGCACTTTGTTACCACTTTGAGCTAGTGTTAGACTCTGAGCAGATGAGACACGTCTCTTATTAACCTGGGAGTCTGTCTAGAATAAATGCCTACTCCTTTGGACATTCGTCTTTAATAAGACATTTTTGTTTTAAACAAATCATGCCGCGAGTTCACTGCTCAGACCGAAGTGGGTAAATAGAATGAAAAGTCAGTGAAGGTCTATGGAACTTTTTCCATTTCTAATTACTACCTTATGTCTCGAACGCTGGAGCTATTATTTCAGGAAAATAATTGATATAAATGTGCATGATTAGATAAGCTGCAGCAGAGGATTTGCTGCAGAAGCCGCACTAATGCCACTTGCTCATATGTTTATTGGCGCTGCTGCAGTATTATTTCAAGTCCCCAGTTCAGTCTGTTGAAACGCTTTGCATGGTCTGCATCTGGATTGCTCTCTGTTAGTCAGACGACTTCTGGAACAGGGAATTAGAGTTTACCACTCCATCTCAAAAATGTAAATAAATTCTTGCTAACATAAACAGTCTTCTGGGGAATAGATAGTGATCAGTGATGAACACAACAACACGCTTTATCAGAAAGAGGCCGTCTAGAACCGAAATTGAGTATTTTCTTATTTTTTTTAATCTTTTTCCATTTTTGTTCAGTCTATAAATGTTTCCATACATAATACAGAACGACTGAATGTCCAAAAGGGATGGGAATCACCAGTGACCGAGCGATACAATATTATTTTATTATTTCAATAAAGGACCCTGGACCTTTAAAAAAAACTTATCTCCGTCATCCACCACAATTATTATTTTTAAACAGCCCTGGCAAAAAATTCACTCCTACCGCACAGGATGAAAAGGCGTGAATCGTTTAGAGCGTGCCACCTGTAGGACAAAGAAATGTTTGGAGAGTTTAAACAGTGATTTAAATCAACTGTAGATGGCACTTTGGCACTTTGTTTACCTTTTCCTGTACATGCATAATCTCATGTGAAACCAAGACATCTAAACAATCATGTACAGCCCGTTGTTATAAAAGCAGCTGTTTAGAATGCACGCAGCTGTTTCTTTCAAAGGCATGGAACGTTGAACACAGTAGAGGATGTAGACACACGAACACACAAAATCACAAAATCGTTCTTTTTTCATAACATTGAGGTCAGTGGTGCATATATATATATATACATATGAATGACATAGAAATGAAATCAGAGGAATGTAAATACGTAAATAAGCATAAATAAGCATAAATAAGCAAAAAGAATTCAAGCAAAACTTGCTCACAGCACTTAGAGCAACCTATAAAAAGCCATGAGGTGATCCAAGATCTGTCCCAATAAATTACATTGCAATAAATCAGCTGACTCAGATTGGCATGAAAAATATTTCAGAGATTTTCATGATGCAGCTTGAAATACCTGTCAGATAGCACGAATGGGATGCACAGACACCGCTGCATGTTGAAAAACCGATGTCTGTGCTTCCAGGTCTTATCTGCAGGTCCATCAGATGGAGCTGGACAGCTTGAATCGTCAGATGAAGGAGTCTAAGAGGAACTCTCGCCTGGTAAGGGGAAATGAAGGGGAAATTAGAATATGCATAATTGGGGTTAATTTTAGATTTTTAAACCAGTACAGGAACTAAAATAAGCATGTGATTCCCTGGTGGAAATATTAGCATGCACTTTCTGATACTATTTAATGCATTTATTTCATTAGGCGATGTATAGCAATAACTGAGTATCACTATAAACTCATACACATGTGAGCTATTGTAAATAAGTCAAAGGAATGCAAAGCTAAATGCAAGACTTTAGGCAGAGCTATTACATGAGAAGTTTTGTTTTGAATATGGTTTTCATTTGATGATAATTTTTATTCCTTTCTCTCTTTATTTTTCTTCACTTACAGGGATTTCTTTATGAACTGGACAAGGTGAGTGAGACACTCAATAAATTGTTGTTTCATGCGTGAATATTGTTATTGATATATTTTAAGTCTGAAATTATACATGTCTTAATTGTATGTGATGTTTGTTTAGCTATAACCAAGACAACATTCATAAGTGAGGTTAAATCATTTCCGAGTATATTTTTACATTTTAATGTTCCTGTTTTATTTTTACATTAATTATCTAAAACAAAAAGATGAGATAAGTATACGTTAAAATTAATTCATGTTATTTATATATTGACTTCATTGCATTGGGTTGTTTTGGGACCACAAAAAAAGAAAAAAGAAAAAACAAGCTGCAAGTCTCTGAGGGTGTGTTATGTAATGGTAATGTTGAGGCTCTTTCTTGCAGCAAGTCAAGGTGATCGAGCGGTTTATGAGGCGACTGGAGTTTCACCTCAGTAAGGTAAGCAGCCTGTATAGTTGTTGTTGTTCTTTCGGCTGTTCTCGGCAAGGGGTCGCTACAGCTGACCATCCGGTCTGTTCAAAAGCTTCATGTTTCAAAAGCTTTATGTTTGCTTATTAAAGATGGGTAGTTGGTATAAAGAAATGGCTAATTAAGATATCTAATCTGTAGAGGTTTGTGTACATGCATGTATGCGTTGTCAACTCTATTTAAGATTTAATTTACAGAACTGCATGTGTTCTATATCGAACAGAAGTATGAAAAACATTGGCTTGCCCAGGGATCTGTGCGTAAGTGTGGCACTATATTATATTCTAAGTAAAACAGCTGTTAGGTTTTACTGAGCATGCTGGAGAATATGAGTTCTTCTATTTACATGCAAAATCCAGAAGCCTACATTATTTATTCTTTTTTTTCCCATGTGAAAACTGTCATGTAATATGTCATGTAATATGTCGCTTTCTTTATAGGCATGCAAATATTCTTCTGTAATGTTATTTATTCATTAATTTTAGTGTATCTTTGTAGGCAATGGTCTTGTACATAATATTGCAGGCATACACCAGCTGCCATTTGACTTCTCCCCTCGTCCTATATTTTTGGACATTTTTGAGCTTCCATTTTGCTTCCATCAAGACCACTTCCAGCCAGATGTCTCTGTGCAGTAGATGGGTGTACCTGGGTCCCAGTGGTTTGCACCAGTTCTTTGCTGATGGCACTGATTGGCGTCTTCCGATGTCAAAGGGAAATGAGCATGATGTGTCTTTCAGCTCTTGCTTTCCTTGGCCGACCACTGCGTCTGCGGCCCTCAACATCGGAACATTGTTTCTTTGTGCTTCCTCAAAAGCGTTTGAACAGCACAACATGAAACCTCAGTCTGTTTTGAAATCATTGCCTGGGAGAGACCTTGCTGTTGCAGTATAACTACCTTGTCGGTTGCTGTGCTCAGTCTTGTCATGGTGTATAACCTGTCACATGAAACTGTCTTCCACTTGTTTAGTTCTAATCCCTTGAGTTCATCTGGAAATGCTCTTATTTTCACTATTTAAACATAGCTATGTGTTCTACAGTACATATATTTTTTTTAATGATTTGATTTCACTAGTGATCTCCCATCATACTCATTCAAGATGTTTTCCCAACCACATTTCTTTCTCAAAGATGATATGTCACTATTATCCTTCCAGGTTTAAATAATGCATTAGACAGTTCTTTACCCAATTTTAGTAGTTTTAGCAATCCTTTTAGTTGTTTTCTTTGTTTGATGCTGGACAATAATTTGACGCTTTTGGAAGAGAGTAACATCTTTGCCCAGACCACACCATATGTCTTTTGATATGGGTGCTGTGGGTTGCGTGGTGGGCCCTCCGTGGACATGTTTGCCTGGCGCTTCCCATCTGTGCTTAATCGGATTGGAGTTTGGAGGTCGGGTTGGCAGCCTTTCTATCATGGCCAGCCTTGACCTTTTTGTTTGTTCGGCAGTTTTGTCCCTGGTCCCCAGTGTCATGGGTGAGCCATGATCCAGTCACCAATTTACTGGTATATGATTGATAATGGCTGATTAAATGTAAAGTGTAAATTCAGAACACCTTCCTGTAACTGTCTTTTCTGCTGAGCAGCACATGGCTTCATGTGTCCCCTTAAGTTACCCTTGGGAGCTGTGGTATGAAAGTGACAAGCTGGCTGGTGGGATAAGGCCAACAGAAAATTTTTAATTTTTTTTCACTTTTATACAAAAATGTGAGGTTATATAAATGTTAATAATATTTAAGATAAGATATACCTTTCTTTATCCCACAGTGGGATAAAATTTATTTACATTTGCATAACAATTAAATGTGCAGAGGAGGCAAATGCGGAAGTATCTGATGACAAACGCACATGGAAATATGCAAGGACAAACATCTGTGTAAGTGTAGCGGTAAATGAGGAAGTATGTTGGCTGCAAATGGATACACATGAAGCCTCACTCTCACACACACACACTCATATTTACAGAGTGGTATGGGTCAGAGGCAGAGGCCATCTTCCAGCAGAGCACCCCTCTCTCTAATTTCCTAGGCCAGAGGACATCCAGACATCTGTTGCACAGGAAGTAGCCTTCATCCTCACTTCCTCTTCCTCCTCTCTTGTTGCGGTTTTTAGTGCTTTGCAATACTGGCAGTAAATCTTTTATATTCATAATATCCTTTTGAAGGGCACGGTGGTGTAGTGGTTAGCACTGTTGCCTTGCACTTCCAGGGTCCGGGGTTTGATTCCCAGCCGCCTCTGTGTGCATGGAGTTTGCATGTTCTCCTCCCGAGTACTTCGATTTTCTCCCATAGTCCAAGAAATGCAGATTAGGCTAATTGGCATTCCAAATGGCCCGTAGTGTGTGAATAATCATGTGAGTGAGTGTATGTGTGTGTGCCGTGCGATGGATTGGCACCCTGTCAGAGTGGTACCCTAGCTCGTGTCCTAAGTCACGTGGGATAGGCTTCAGGTCCCCATGACCTGGTATACAGGATAAAGTGGTATAGACGATGAGTGAGTGATTAACAGTCTATTCACTGCTTATAAATAAGATGGTAGTTGTAAGCTACAGTATATATTAAATGGTTGTGTGTTTATACAGTACGAGAAAGATGCGTCTAACAAGTACGTTCTGAGGGAGCCGTTATATACCGGATGCCTAGCTTTCCCTCCGTTAGATAAAGTATGTTTTTAAGGAAAAACCAGCGGTGAATGTTATCAACCAGATTGCACACCTCCAGAACATTTGGTACACCACTCTAAACACCTCCAGATGATAAGTGTTTGTGTGTGAGTGTGTAAGGAGACATGGTGAGAGAGATTCCTGTGTCTCTTGGTGTAGTAAATCCTTTAAGGCTACACAGCCTTTCCGCCGTCCCTGGTCTTTCTCTTCAGCGTGGTTTCTGTTTGTGATCATACATACTGTATACTGTGTGTGTGTGTGTGTGTGTGTGTGTGTGTGTGTGTGTGTGTGTGTATATATATATATATACAGTATATATACAGTATATCCTTTATTGGGAGTTATTGCTTACCTCTGTGTGTGTGTGTGTGTGTGTGTGTGTGTGTGTGTGTGTGTGTGTGTGTGTGTGTGTGTGTATGGAGTGTGTGTTTCTGGCAATCCTCTGGATAGTTTCTGCACCCTGCATATGTACACATGCACACTCCCAACCCCCACCCTAAGCTTTCTGTGGGTCTTTATCCACACAGAGAGTTTTATCAAAACTGCTTGTAGTAACTTTTTAATGGCCTTTTATTCCTGGACTGACTGTAGAATGGAATTTCTGCAAAATCTGTTACTTGGAAGTGCGTTTGTGGAAAAACTGCTTAGCGAATGGGCATTGTTAAATAATCCGTCAGTGTTTTCGAATGAATAAACTTATTACTCTGAGTAAACAAAAAAACAAAAAAAATGACAAAAGGCTTTGTGTTTCAGCCCTTTCTGCAAACACTAATCACTAATCCGTTTTCCTTATTGTTTTAAAAAATGCTAAACTTTGTAGTGTGTCTCAGTTTGTTTACCCATTTTATTTCATGAATAAATATTCCTGTATTCATGATCAGTACATAGTGGAAAACAGAAGATGCGGCTTGAGTGGTTTAAGCAGAGTATTGATTTTGCACATGTATAGCAGTATTTGCTATATACAGCTCTGGAAAAAAATAAGAGACCACTGCAATTTACTCCAGAAAACTAGGCTAGGAGTTATTGCGACATTCCCCAAGTTACATGGCAACTAGTTTAACTTTCGTTCCAAGCCATTTCCACATATTTGGGTCATTAAAGGAGTTCCTGGGAGGCCAGCGTTTCAGACTTGACGCAGGCAAGCCTGGTCATGGCTGCGGCTTACTGAGAAAACTTTCTACCTGATGGTGTCCAAGCACTAGTGAAACGCCGGGATAAGTTCATTAGTGTAGTGGTCCGGGTCCTATTCCCGTCTCTGTGTGCATGAAGTTTGAATATTCTTCCCGTGCTTGGTGGGTTTCCTCGGGGTACTCTGGTTTCCTCCCACAGTCCAAAGACATGCAGATTAGGCTTATTAGCATTTCAAATTGCCCGTAGTGTGTAAATGAGTGTGTGAGTGAGTGTATATGTGTTTGTGCCCTGCGATGGATTGGCACCCTGTCCAGGGTGTACCCTGCCTCATGCCCTAAGCCTCCTGGGATAGGCTCCAGGCCCCCCATGACCCTGAATACAGGATAAAGTGGTACAGATGATCAATGAGTGAGTGAGTCTTTACCCTCATAACTTTGTTCTGTTTTTCTGCCCAATCAAAAGTCCTGGTTTGACTTGAACACTCCTTACTGCTTGGTGGTTTCATGTGATGTCCATAGGCTTATATGTCAATTTTAAATGATAGAAAAGGACGATTAACTAAATTTTAGATTCAGTTAAACTTTCATAAAGCATCTGCTTGCCTGCATAACTAACAATTTGGACAATTTCTACAAAAAAAAAAAATCTACATTCACTTGCAATAAAAAAAGTTAATTTTTAGATTTTAAGATGATGATGATGACTTTTCCAAGAAGTACCTTGGTTAAATAACATGCACGTGTGCACGTTTGAATGCACGTGTGAGTGTGTGTGCATGTAATGTTTACTGCTCTAAATGAAGAGGAGACTGAACGGCTGTTGCTTCACCCACTCTCATAAAAACTTCTGGCTGGAGAAGGCTCCGTGTGATCCGAAACACACACACACACACACACACACACACACACACACACACACACACACACACACACACACACACACACACACACTTTTCTCTCTCTCTCTCTCTCTCCCTCGAAATAGTTAAGACTAAATGGGTATTTTATTGACATGATACAGACATTTGTATTGCTAAAGCTTACAGACTTTGGGAACAAGTCTAATATATAATTACATACATTCAACAATAAACTAGTGATTAAAAATGACTGAAACGGAAGAAAGAGAAATGAATAATAATAATAATAGAAAAAAGTACAGTACATTGTTACTTTGTAACATAATAGATAGAAAGTATAATTGTGTATGTGTGAATGTGTGCTTGCATGTTTGTGTGTGTGTGGCCCTATGTGTTTATTAGATGACATACACACTTACTGGTCCTTACCTGGAGGCAGGTGGGCTGCTCTCTGTGCGCCAGTAGGTGGGGCAGTTTGTCGCTGTTTGAGACATAGATACATTTAGGGATGATTTAGTTGAATTTGCTAAAGAAGTCAGTGCTAATTTGATTTCCTGTTTCTTCTGGTCCTGCAGAGTTTTACAGTGAATGGACTGTGGCTCGTGTTTCCAGAATTTTATTGGCTTTTTTGTATTTATTTTTTTATTTTTTATTTTATTTTTTTGGCCTAATTCCATTTCTTATTTCTCTTTCTCTCTCTTAAACTCTCGCACGCACGCACACGCGCACACACACACACACACACACACACACACACACACACACACACACTTGTTGGCACAATTTTTATTGGAAAGAAAAGACTAAGTCTTTTAGTGAATGCTAAGTCTTTTAGTGAATTCGTGCCAGACCTCAAACATTTGTCCAGGTCAACTAGAGTTAGTGCATGGTTATTATAATGCTTGTGATGAGTTCCTATAATGTCTTGTGTGAACAGGATAAGTAAATCACTGAGCATGTATGCTGAGTTAATTAGGAATATTCCTGTTTGTGGCACTGGTGTGTGGTTCAGTAGGTTTTTAAGGCATTGCAGACAGATCAATAAAGCATTAATTATGTAGAGTATATCAGGAATAAAAAGAAGTAATACACTGATATTGTAATAAAGGCCTAGTAAAAGTAAAAGCAGATTCTATTTATGTTTGTGTGTTTGGAAGAGACTTGAGAGATTTTCTATTTTAATTAGGGTAATCACCATCTGTATTCTAACTGCAGTGCAATTATTCCTTTACTCTGTGTGCATTCACATATACTTATACATTACTTACAACTTGATTCTGTTGTGATGGTTTAGGAGGGGGGGTGCGGGGGAGGGGACTGAATTTTTAGGTAGTGTGTCGATACGTATAAAACATACAGAGTAACTGCCTGTTTCTGTTCTACCTATATTATTTAAAAGACGTAGAATATTGATTCATGTGTTTAATTTTGAATAACACTGAGCATCAGACTCACTTTGCACATCTGGTCATGTGACACTTAATGTAAAAAAAAAGTTTAATTTAAAGCTTTAATCTTTGCAGTTATAAGCTTATGTCAATGTGAAGCAAAACATGTCAGTCTTTATGTTCTCAGTAAAGTAACCTATACAAACAGAACATGTGGTACTTTTTACACCTATATGGTAATAAACCACTTTTTCATCCATGATTGGAGATTTATTTGGTGCTAGTGCCTGAATGTGGATGTGGATATGTTAACAAATGTTCTGTGTTTTATGGTAAAAGGATTAATTTATATATTTTCGATACTGATTACCGACATACTGTATAGCTTACATCTAGAAAAAGGTAACTTAATTACAATAGTTTTTTAGCAGATTTAAACTGTGTTACTCTTTTTATCAGGACTAGTGCTCCAGTATCAGTACTGATTCTATAGGTTTTAGGTTTAATCTGTAAGGCTTTCTAAATATATTGTGTTTTTATGTGTGCAGATCGACGAGCTGTATGAAGCATACTGTATGCAGCGGAGACTGCGCGACGGAGCCAATAAGATGGTGAAAGCATACACGGCTTCACCGGGCAGCCGAGAAGCCAGAGAGAGTCTGTCAGAGGCCAACAAGGGCTTTAAAGAATACACAGAGGTGAGTGGCGTCAAGTAAGCATTACGGTGCTTGAGACGATGTGAAATTCTGACATTAGTGATGTAATGTAGAAGTTGAGTTTGGTTCGAATCTAAATGACTATCAGATTTGAACATAAAGCTTCATGTCTAAATGATTCAGTTATGAAACGCAAATCTGTCATGTGGCGATTTGTGTATCACGACACTGACTTCATGATTTATTACAATTTGTAATAGAGCTACACCGGTTGATTAGCCAGTGACCGAAAATGCCTGTTTTGAATGATTAGCCTCAGATTTAACCGATTATGTGCCGAGTGCACAAGATTTTGAGTAAAGAAGCAACAGAAATTTATTTTTCAAACATTACATTATGAAAACTTGCGTGTGTTAAAAATGAGTAAGAATTAGTCTCAAACCCATTCATTACACACACTTACACCAGTCTCAAAATCTCAAAATATGGCTCAGTGGTAAAGTGCTTGCCCTATCATCCAGAGATCGCTAGTTTGATTCCTGGTTGATGCTGTAGTCTTTCGCAGCCGAGGGCCTAGGGGAGGAATTGGACTCAACTAAATTAGGGAGAAAAATTGGGGATAAAAAGTATAAATCCAGGAAAAATATTATATATATGAAAACTTGCGCGTGTTAAAAATTAGTAAGAATTAGTCTCAAACCCATTCATTCATTACACACACACACATATATATTCTCAAAACATAAAACAAATGGTTCACTATTCCCATTACATGGCATGGCATTCCATATGGTAGGAGTAAATAATTTTCAATTTTGTTTAGAAATTTTTTTTTTTTTTGCTTCATTTAATTCAAGTTACTTGTTAAACACTTTTGTATTGTTTAAATGCTGCTTTTGTTTTTAAAGTGAAACTAATGTTATAAGAAATGATAGGTTCAAGGCCTTCAAATTGTAACAAAATTAGAAATTTTTAAACATCAAATAGAGATTTTGATGAAATCGTGATCGAGAATCGCAATATAAAGGCTCTGTGCATTTAGGTATCATGATAATATTGTGTTGGGTGGTGACTGGTGTTTCCCATCTCTGTAGTGCATACTGTTCTTACGCAGTTTTCACTGCTGGTTAGTCTAGTTTTTTGGCCTTACTGCTGTATCTGTAAATGACATGGGACCAACAGCAGTGACAGTGACATTTCGCTGCCACTTTATTAGATAACACTGTCCTATTGGATCACTGCAGTCACTGTGGGTCTTCAGTTTAGAGGCTCAACCCTGTTTTTTCTCTGACCACAGTATATATTAACTATACTCTAGCCTGCAGCAGGGGTTGTTCTCGATATTTTTGCATTTCTGGATTGTTTTTTAACCCAGCAGTGTGGGTTTTTTTTTTTTTTTTGCCGACACAGCTGTACTTAATTATACACCAAGTTTCATTGCATACACTGTGTCATTGTCACTGCTGTGCTCATATTCATCCAAACCCAAGTAATATTTGCTCAGTGTTGGCAGCTGTACATGGATAGATTTGGACTAAACTATCAGTGATACGACAATCAGGGTATTCAGATCTCTCAGTAATTTCTCTCATAATGCCAGACGTGTCCTCCTGAACTGCTCCAAGGTCAGTTGAGAGCTGATTATAATTGTTGTTTCGGTAGTCCTGGACTGCAGGCTTTTCCACTGTGTAAGTGTTACCCTTCACCACATTATCACGACCAGGTTGCTCATTAAAAAAAAAAAAAATTTAAAAGTCAGAACCTTAGTTATGATTATGACAGGACTGATGATTATCATCTTCTGTCCTAGAGTGTTGAGTGGGCTCTAAAAACCAGGAAGATTTAGTGATTTTTTTCTAGCATTCTTTTCTAGTTCAAAACAGTTTAAGTGATAAGTAGAACTTTTAAAATATTTCCAAAATATTGAGTTTCTCAGTGTTTGGTATGTTCCCATTTTGACATTGATTGCTCGAGCTGACACAGACTCCACATGTTTGTGCAAAGATTTACGATCTTTTAGAGATCAAATCCATTGTACTGTCATCTGAACACACACTTCAGTAGAAGAGATTAGGCATGAGGAAAATCTGAGCTTTTACACAAAGTAGTTCACATACTCAATATCACACATTTGCTTAGATTTAAATAGGGACCTAGAAATAGTATAGAAACGTAAATATAAAAATATTCAAAATATTGAACATTTCTGTTTTTTTGTGTTAAATATTTCTAAATGAAAAATCTCAGCGTGGTCTTAGACTTGTATGTAAAGCATAGATAATAAACTGGATCCCTTTATATAATAGTAATGGAGAGATATGATTGCTGACTAACTTTAGAATATTAGGAGCGTGTTAAAAGCCTACTGTTGTTTTTCTCATATTTCCATTTTTTTTTTTTGTCTCATTGCATCTCGGTCTTGCCATATTTTGCTTTGTGTTGCATCTCTCTTTAATTCTCTATACATGTGCCTCTTCAGAACATGTGCATGCTGGAGAATGAGATAGAAAACCAGCTTGGAGAATTCCACATCAAGATGAAAGGTATGACACGTTTAGCGTTTTTTTTTTTGTTGTTGTTAGGATTTGTTAGAGAATCCTTTTTTAATGATTGTAACTACATATCTATGATTTCATAACTCATGCACATTTAGTGTACACATTCGTAAGCTATGTGTTGTTTAATAATATGGAGGTATGCATTTATGCCGCTCTTGCAGGTCTGGCTGGCTTTGCGCGCCTCTGTGCTGGAGACCAGTATGAGGTTAGTGTTCATTTCTTAACATACTCTTAGCATCCTTGTTGTTTTTTTGCCTGTATGTTCTTTTTTTATGGTCACTTTGCTATGTCTGGTATCTTAGTGTGCACTTTATTGTTTGTCATGTGCTTGGATTGGTGAGAGGTCGAGATGATGTGGAGAGGAAGAGGGGGGGAGAGAAATGATAGCGTATGCACGATCTCTGGGCAGAAAAAGAAATGTGCTGCTACATCCGTGTGATTAAACCACGCATGGTTTCGGGATTGATAAACCTTGATTGATGCGCTCATTGACTGAGTGAGTCAGCAGAGCCGTCTGTTCAGTATGACAGCAATTGAGCCGGGGGAGAGCGAGGAAGAATGGCGAGACTTAGACAGATGGAGTGATTGAAGACAGAGGTGGGAGGCTGTTATTTGAAGAAGTAAGATTTCTCTGTCCATCTGGTGCTGTGGAAACGATAACATTGCCACACAGCACACACTCAGGACTCATGACGAAGACATCAGACAGACCGATTAGTCAATAGCACTGTCTGTTGCTGTTTTTTCTTTTAACCGTGAATGTGATACAGTGTGGGCTGTATAGACATATCTCCTTACCAGTGTGTGTGTAAAGCTGTGTGTCGTTTGTGTCCGTCCCATACAGATCTTTATGAGATATGGCCGACAGCGCTGGAAGTTGCGGGGTCGGATCGAGATCAATGGAAAGCAAGTGTGGGACAGCGAGGACATGGTCTTCCTCCCCCTTATCACTGAGTTCCTTTCCATAAAGGTACAATCTGTCCATATGTAACATGTTTAAAAATGACACATGCGCTGAACACTCTTGAGCTTAAAAGTATTGGGACAGTTGGGAAATAGGTGTACATATAATCTTTAAAAATGTGTGAAATGTGTGTTGGTGGAAATAACCCCACTGAGCCTTTTCCTGTGAGATCTAGCACAGTTGGACTCTTGGATACTGATCCGTGAAGAATAATTTAAGTTCCTCTGCATGACTCCAAACAGAGTAAACAGTTTCTAGAGAAGCTTTTAGTAGATTTTTTTTTAAATACTTGGGACACATTTAGATGATTATCATGTTGTGCTTTTCTCAACACTAAGATCAAAGCACTATGAGCATGATGAGTGTTTTATCGTGAGAGTGAAGAGATGTTATGTCAAGTGTTATTTTAAATGATAGGTTATTTATAAGACCTGTTCTGAACGTTCCTAAATCCAGGTTTTATCTAAAAAAGATTCTGAATTTGGTTGTCTTTTGGAGAGGACCAGAGAAAACCTACATCATATATGAGGGCGTTACTGGTTGTAAATTTGAGTGAATTAACTAAAAGACATTAAAGACATTCAAGCTTTATGGAACCAACACGATGGGATTTTGCTGCAGCTCATGAGGTTATGACAATGACAATTATTAAAAGTGCTATACAAATAAATTTGGATTGAACTGAATTGAATCATCTATATGTAGGTGTCTAGATGATCACAATGCTCAGCAGTATTTGTTATGCATGAATATTTGCATGTGTCATCCAGTAACTACACTTGATTCCCTTCTTCTGTGAATACAGCAGATAACGGAGTTTTATCCTCTGATTGCTGTCTGTTGAGATTATGATTATAATCATGTTACGGCATTGTCTAGCTGACTGCCACACAGCTGAAACAGGACACTATGTATAAGATGATTAGGACAGTTGACCTTAGTTGATAAGCAGTGTATATAAGCATGCTTTTCTTCTCAGCAGCCAAGATTAAATTAATGATCATTGTTGACAGCGAAACCGAAATATTTACTTTAGAATACATCATGAACATCTTCTGACTTTTTGACACAATTTTAATTGCTCTTGGACTTGACTTTGCATCTAATTGCTAATTCATTGATTGCATGTATCTGTGACACGGTTACCAGGCACTTTTATTGAGCAGTCAAAAGAGAAAAGTGATGCAGCAACCAACCATCCAACCACATAATACTTGTCCACTAAATCACATTGCTCGTTTCTTTTTTATATTAATTCCCTGAATAGCTTAGATCAACCCCTATCTCGCTTTTGCATTAAAACAACATGCTTTTTTTCCCCATATAGTGATGGATGATGGAGGGATTTAATGTCGTATTTGTACCTCATGGAAATCTATTTTCGAATTTTAGGTTTCACTTATTTTTTTAAAGAGATTTTTTTATTCATGAAAATTAGTTTAGAGAATTACATTAGTGTAAACCATTTCTAGAATAATTGTAAAAAAGTATTGAAATCAGTCACTTTGATTCATGTTCCTGAAGGGTACCTAGACTCGAGTGTCTCTCTCTCATCTCACTTCCGTTCTCTCGCATACTTTCTTGCTCTCTTTTCTCCTGCACATACTCGCACACATTGCAGTCACATGTGCCTGTAAAATATTGTCACAGCTCAGTGTGAGCAGCTGGACTTTCACTTGTTTTCCAGTTTTCAGTGGTTTGCTTGACGCACACAGGAAAGCAGCTCAAAGTTCTCCCAGATCCTCGAGAGAGGGAGAGAGAGAGAGAGAGAGAGAGCGCAATCAGCATTGGATAGGAAGGAGTATTAAACATTTTACAGGAGTTAAAAATAAAAACATGCAGATGTTTATCCAGGCTATTTCTAGACTGGCCCATGTTTTTCATGCCGCATAACTGATAAGGGCACGTTCACAGCTGCTCCATTTGAATTCTGCTGTGTCTGCCCTTCTTAGTCGAGTTCATTTTGCCAGGTTCATACACATATCAGTCAAACGTGGGTGCAGACCAAATGCATAGCTTTTATTTATGATATGGTGCATAGCTTTTTCGTTTTTTACCTGAAAGCAGTCCTGGCACAATTGTTTTTTTTTTTTTTTTTTGCAAATAAATATATATATATTTTTTTTAAGGGGATAGATAGGGTGGATAGGGTCCATCTGGCATATCGAGGGACAGATAGTCCACACCCTGGAGATATATCTGTATTTACTTAGGGTCAGGTTGCTAGCTCAACGTCTGATGGTATCTAAGCACTTGGGGTCCAACAGCTCTATGGTCCATCAGTGGAGGCCCGGCAGCATCTGGGCTTGAACCGGGGAACTCCTGATTAGCCGTCCAACAGTTTAACCCCCTGCACCTAAGGACATTTTAGAGATATATAAATACACACAAATTGAGCACTTAATAGTGAACTACATGTGATACTGAGATGATTATTTATGTTGTACACAAAAAGGAGAGCAGAGAAGAAACTGTGTGTAGTCACTGGAACAATACTGGACAGTCAACACTCGATCTCTTAAATAAGTGTTTTGCTGATGTTGGTGTAGAGCATCATCCAACACTCTGAAATCTCTAGCGAGCCAGCATGTCCTGTGGATAGTGGACAGTGTTCTCCTAGAAGAACCCACTCCCATTTGGATAGCAAAGTTACCATGATAATGACTATTATTACGTGAAGATGGAGGGGCATGTTGCCTGTGCACTGACTTTGTGGAGTGTGCACTCTGTGTTTAAACTAACATAGTATTCTGAAATGCAAATCTGGACTTTCTGGTTGCAACATGCATCTGAAACTGAAATGATGACGTGAATTCTAAACATTAGTAGATTTGGCTGTGTGTGCAGTGTACCCAGTTACCCAGTCTGTCTGTCTGTGTTATAATGTGATTAGTGTCCCAGTAGATAAGAACTAAATAACATGAATTTGTTTCCCCAGGTGACTGAGCTGAAGAGTCTGGCCAATCATGTAGTAGTGGGAAATGTCTCATGTGAGACCAAGGACCTGTTTGCTGCCCTGCCACAGACCGTAGCTGTGGACATCAATGACCTGGGGACCATAAAACTGAGCCTCGAAGTTACATGGAAGTATGTCCACTTCATGGCGTCATAAGGACTTCTTATGATAAAAAAAAGAAGTTACTAGGCTAAGAAAGCAAAAAAACTCTAAATCTATAGCTTTCATTCATTTTACATATTGTTGCATTTTCTGTTGAAATACTGTTTTATTAAGATTTTAAATATCCATTTGATTTAATTTGACATCTAAACATCTAAACTACAAAATCAATCTAAACCTTAGTTGAACTGTTTGAGTTTCTCTCAAAACTAGAGGAAGTAATGTAAAATGTTGTTGTTTTATCTAAAATTAAAAGTGTTTGACATTTACCGGGAAAGATCTGCGAATGTGTTGTACGAATCCAAGTATTCGAACCAGAATTCAGAACACGGTAGTAATGGATGTTTTGTCACTTAAAACATTTGGATCCTAACACATTTTGTTAAAACCTTCATGTCACACACTGACTTATGCTTTTGGCTAACTGTTTTTCCTCCCCGTCTCTCACAGTCCGTTCGACAAAGATGACCAGGCCTCCACGGCCAGCACAGTGAGCAAGGCCCCTACAGTGAATAAACGGTTCTCCACGTACAGTCCCCCAGATACGCCATCGCTTCGAGAACAGGCATTCTATGTGAGTGTTTCTCATCGCAGTGTCCAACCACCTGAGCTTCTGTACATGTTCATATGCATTCTTTGACATGCTTAAATATCATGACCCTTCAGTTTATTAGAATCAGGTGTTTCTTTAATGTTTAAAATAGTGCATCAAGTTTATAATGTAGACCTAATTGTCAATTTTTTTTAAACATAAGCCTGAGCCAGACAACACAGGAACTTTTTTTCTTGTTAACACCTTGCTATTATCATTTTATCACACTACTAATGTTGAAACCTGAGATTCTCAGTTTTGTAATGCGTTTTCTCACATCTGAGTAAGATTACCTTTGAGAGTAGTCACAGATCCCAGGTGAATCCCGATCTTAGTTTGTTTTCATCATGCCTCGATGCAGTCCGTCCCACGGAGTTTGCATTCCAAGCAGTGCTGGTCCCTCCTGGACGTGTTCCGGGACGCACTGTCCGAGAAACTGTCTCAGACGCATAGCTGTGGCGATGTCTCCTCCATCAGCTTTGGACTGTCTCGCTTGCACACCCACGTAAGTGCTGCTAGTTGCTAGCAGCGAATAGCCAGTAGACATAGTGCAATAGGGTGTTTGTCTTCGGCTAAAATGGCGTGCAAGTTGTAGCTACAAGTGCTTTTAGTTGCTAAAGTAGTGGAGCTTTGTAATTCTGTGTGGCTTTAGATTGGTCGCTTTAGGGTGGTGGCGGTTTGAATGCTCTTACTACTCAGGAGTGGACTGGGGTGCATATTCATCCAAGCTTTGTAGATCTGTGCTAGTTGTAAGTTACTCGTACTGTGGTTTCTAGTTAACTAGAAATACATAGCAAGTAGTCTGTAGTCAAGCATGCTTGTATATATCTGTACACACCTGCATGCACACACTGTCATTTTTACACAATCTAAAACTGCATCCAGTGATTGTTATTCTTTTATTTTGCGGGGTGACAGAGTGGCAGCAGCAGAAGTTAATTAGAGGCAGCGTGTTAGCTGCCTGGGCCTGAGGCCAGCCTCCAGTCAGCCTGGATAAATTACAGCGGAAATGATCGCACTAACGCCTGACAACAGATGCCATTCTCCCCTGTGTCTCCATCGCACATTTACTCTGTTTTCCTTTCTTACTTTGCTTCCCTACTTATTCCAGTAATATGAAATTAACTTTAAGAGACAGCATCCATCTAAAGTACATAATAACTGTTTATTCTCTTCCCCTTATTTTTTTTCCTCGTATACTCCTATGAATACTCCTATGTATCTCTATCCGCTGCAACTAGAGTGCATTTGTGATTACTTCCTGTCAGTTTTAAACACTTTGATAATGCAACTATACAGAGTGAAATGTACAAATCAAACCGGGACTTTTGATTGCACAGAATAATAGAACATAAGTGTGTTCACGGACAATTTCAGTTTTGTGAATGGTCAGAGGTTTGTGCTCCTTAAAAATGAGAAAGAAATCCTGTCACTAATAGGACATTCTAAATTGTGCATCAGTTTAGAATTTAGATCTTAATTTCCAAAAACCCCTGGATAAAGACCTAAAAGCGTTTCCAAAAACATATTCGTGTTAATGTATATTGTCTGCTCCAACAACTGCCGGTACTTTCACAGTACGGTATCGTGCAGCTGTGTTGTGAGAATCGCACACATCATGCATAAAAACAAACACCTTCCTTTCTTATTTTCACTGTATCATTCTTTACAGCTGTCATTTTCTCTTGCCTTCTCCCTCTGTGCAGAACATGTTAAGGCGGCAGGAGGAGTTGGAGAACGGTACAGCGTGGTCGAACTCCTCTGAATCTTCAGATGATTCATCAAGCCCTCAGTTGTCCCAGGGTCTTCGACATGCCCACAAGAATCTGGTCCAGCCTGAGGTGCAGGCCTCCGCTCCTGCCATTGATATCTCCTTCACCCCCCGCCAATCATCCACCTCCACGCCCACACGGCTGGCCAATCAGAAAGAGGAAGATGAAGAGGATGAGGAAGATGAGCGAGATGAGGAACTCCGAGCAACTACATTGACCGTGACCACAGAAGCTGCTGGGACACAAGCTGTGCCTAACGGCCACGCCCGCTACTCGCGCTCCCTGAGCCATATCAGCGAGAGCAGTGTGGATGCCGCCTTGAATGAGAGGCCTGCTGGGGAACTGTTGGAACCCGGTGTAGTCGTGGATGTGCCCCTGAGGGCTGAGCCATGCGTAGTCATTCCTGAACCACAAGTTGACCACAACACTGTTGATCTAGACTCACTGTGTCCTGACACCACAGCCCCAATAGAGCAGGAGGTCTCTGACTCTGCTGCTAAATGTGAAGAGTCTACAGCACATCCACTCACTGATTCCTGTACCAATAGTGAGAAGGACTCTACCTGTACCTCTGTTCCTACTGAGGCCTCAATACAGCAAAGTGGTGTTAATGATCTAACTCCCAGAGCTGGTGATGTAAAACAGACTGAGGACACACAAGATCACTCAGTGTCTGTACAGGTCAAGGAACCTGGGACTGAAGTAGATTCTTTGCCAGAAGATGGACAGAAGGAAAAGACAGAGAATACTGATGCAAAAGACAGCGGCCTGGACGAGGCCCTCAACTCTCTTCTTTCCTCCCTGGATGACTACAGGGGTCAGTTTCCAGAGCTGCAGGTGCTGGAGCAAGAGCTCCGCCTGCTGGAGGAGGCTCTTACTGTGAGTTACCAGTGTGTATACGTCTGCATTATCAATATCCTTGAATAGTGATAGATGTTGAAAGAAACATAAACAGATGGCAGCATGGTGGAATGGCAGGCATTCTTCGACTTCCCAGGTAGCTGGTTTCAATCCTGAGCTGCTGTTCAGATTCTTGTTGTTTTTTTTATCGTGTTCTCCAGTTTCCTCCCACCTGCTAAAAAAATATGGCAATTGAATACTCTGGTGGTGCTGGTTATTGAAGCAAAGATATCCAGCACGTGTCTGTGATGGTCTGTGCGTGTGCATTTCCATTTTTCTCCCAAATTTAATTTGTAGTGTTTTTTTTTTTAAGATTAGTATCTGCTGCCATCTGTGTGATCACTCACGCCAGTGTGTTATATCGAGAAGAACGATAAAAGAGGATGTGAAAGCAGTTTCTAACTCTAGTCTCCCTAGGGTTCAGGTTTCCACCCTTCCTGCTCCCAACCCACAATGTGTTTATATGTTTTTGTGTGTTAGGTTCAGGGTGTTTCACTGCTAGAAATCCTTAGATTTATGGTGAAAATCAATAACATTTTTTGCTTGGGTGAGAATGTAATGACGTGAAAAAACTTCAGAAATCGTGCAAGAGAATTTTTTGATAAAGGTAAAGATGCTCAACTTAACATTCACGAGTGAAGGGGAGGCTAGTTATTATAAAGCTATAACACATTGATTATGTTTACAGGTAACTACCAATTTTGGGTATTTTATTTATAGTAAGGTCAAATTATAGACTTGTGGTTGTATCGGTGTGTATGCATAGGGTCGAAGTCGAAGTCGTGCCTCCAGTGTGAGTTTGACTGTGGAGACTGCTCTTGAAAGCTTCAGTTTCCTCAACACTTCAGATCTGGAAGATGACGAGGAAGATGAGGAGAGGCTGGATGCAACCGACAGGTAAGAATGGTTGCTAAAAAAAATTCACAACCGAAAAATACATCAATGATGATCATTTCATTTTCCAGAAGCTGGGATGGGCCTTAGGGTAATGCAATGCTGCCATCTTGTGGCTGAACAAAAACTGTTCCCCATACATTTTTTCCCTTTATTTTAAAAACATAACAAAAAGGAACATATTTCTATATTTTATTTAAGGCACATTTCATGTAGTTTTAATAATCACTATTTCCTCCTGTATGTGTGTGTGTATATGTATAAAATTCTATTCTATAACAGGCCGTTGAGATGTGTAGAAGTGAAGACATAAGGCCAATTAGTCCATTGCTATATTCAGTTCAATTCAATTCAATTTTATTTGTATAGCGCTTTTAACGATTGTCATTGTCGCAAAGCAGCTTTACACAATCAAAAGAATTATGTTTGTATGGAATGTGAATGTGTATGAATCAAAATGGTCAGATAGTCCCTATCTATCCCAGGTGGGATTCCCACTGTGTGAATGAGAACCCCAACTATAAACTCAGAGAAGCATTATGCTGCTTCCGAGTGTTCATCAGTTAAAGATGAGCCGTTATTCAATGTAAAAATGCTCACTTTGGACTGTGGTGCGGCAGACCCAAAAGTTAAATACCGAAGGTGGTTCTTGAGTCTCACTAATCCTGTATCACAAATGTAGGGATGAATCCAAATAATTTGCTCGAGTTATTCCTCGGGCCATTCCTAGGGTGTGTTTGTGGTCTGATATTTTTTTTCAGTTCCCCAGTTTGTTCTCTGCAGTTTGTTCCTATTTAAGCACTCGCTACCCGCCCACAAGAGACAAAGTGCAAGTTCTCGTCACTTGCTGATGTGAACGCAGGGTCAGTCAGGCCCTGGACAGTGTTTGTGGCTCAGTGCTCACAGTCTCACCTCCTATAAGGGTAGGCAAACAGCTGACAATGCAGACAGGAGAGAGAGTTTGTACTTAGCGCACAGCAATGCTTCAGAAATCTACAGATTTCCCTTTCGGAAGGGGGAAACATGCCCCAAAATTAAATACATAAAAAAAACTCACTCCTGTACAACAGATTATTGTATTAGTGTAACTGTTACGACCTTGCAGATATAAACGGTAAGCTTGTTATCTTTATGGATGTTTATTATTCAATATTCAATATGGCAGGTAATATTAATAATCTTTTAAAAAAACATTGCACCATATGATTCCACACTAATAAAGTTACATTAAATTGACTTGCCTTTTGTGTGTGTGTGTGTGTGTGTGTACAGCTCTCAGCCAGTAGAAGGTGAGAGTGTGCTAGTGGATGAGGGTTGTGCACAGAATTGTTGGGACACTCCCTCTATTCCTCTCAGCACTGGCCACCAGGCATTAGATCAAACTCTGCTCATCCATCTACAGAACTGCTCCACCCAGCTGCTGGTGAGTCAATATGATCACATCTAATGCAGCGTCTGTCTTGTGCTCTTTGCAGCCAGTGTCTAGCAGAAGTAATTTTAGATTTATACAGTGCTGATGTAAAGTTTTGAGACCCTTTCACGTTTTCCATCTTTTGTTATGTTAAAATGGATTCAAATCCTTTTTTTGTTATTATTCTATACACAATACTCCACAATGACAAAGGAATAAATAGCTGTTTAAAGTGTTTTATTAAAAATATAGACTGAAATATTTCATTTACACAAGTATTCAGACCCATCATTATGGCACACCTTTCCTTTGGCTGTGTCTTTCATTCTTTGGCAGAATAATTCACAAGAAGACTTTAGGACTGACTTGTCTTTGCTGCCAAAGGTGATTTAGCCAAGTACTAAGTAATGGGTTTGAGCACTTATGTAAAAATTCTCAGGCTGGGGACTTGTGTAACCTTTCAACAAAACAACGGCATGAAGAATATCGCCAAGAAGACGCAGGAGTGGCTTCAGAACAACTCTGTGAAAGTCCAGAAGTTCTTGGATGGTTGGGAGACATTGCTCTCAGTGGATGTTTTTGTACCATTTTTTGTGTTCTCAAGAAAAATTGTGAGTGAGCCCACTCCCTTGGCTGAGAAGAATGGTCTCAAGATGCTTTACAGCTGGCAAGACACAGGACTGATGGTAGCACTCAGCTTTTCATCTCCCTACAAGCTTTTTTCCGGATGCCCCAAACATTTGGAAAAGGGATTCATCAGAGAAAATGACTTTACCGCAGTTCTCAGCAGTTCAGTCCCTGTACCTTTTGCAGAATATCACTCTGTCCCTGAAGAGAAGTGGCTTCTTTGCTGCACTTCTTGAAATGTATGACGGTAAGTGCTACCATCAGTACTGTGCCATGCCAACAATAAAGCATCTTGAACCATTAATGTGTGGGGTTGCTTCTCAGCCAAGGGAATGGACTCACACACCATTTTGCCCAGGAACACAAAGAATGGTACAAAAACATCCTCCAAGAGCAACTTCTGTCCCAACCATCCAAGACAGTTTGGTAAAGAACAATTTTTTCCAGCATGATGGAGCAACTTGCTATAAGGTGATTGTGATAACCAAGTAGTTTGTGGAACAAAACATCAAAATTTTGGGTCCATGGCTTGGAAACTCCCCAGACCGTAATCCCATTGAGAACTTGATCAATGGGGTTCATCAAGTTGATCAGTGGAACATGATCAGTCCGCAAGAGGCAGGTAAACAAACAAAAAACAAACAGACATTCTGACAAACTCCAAGCACTGATTGTTCAAGAATGGGCTGCCATCAGTCAGGATGTGGCCCAGAAGTGAATTGACAGCATGGGTGAATTGCAGAGGTCTGACAAAAATAAATATTTAAATGTTAATAAAAGCCTTTGATGTTTATAAAAATGTTTGTAATTATATTTCTGTATACCATAGTAACACCTGATAAAAAGATGTAAAACCACTGAGACTTGTGAAAATTTATATTTGTGTTATTTTTAAAATGTTTGGCCATGGCTATACATTATTTCCTGTGAGAAAATAAGTTTCACAATACAGATTTTCACATTCGGAATGGAAGTTTGTATTCTGAGGTTCCACTGTATATAAATGAATGCATATAAATACAATGACATAGTTTATGATTGTGAATAAAGTGAATTATTTATTTTGTATTTTTCTGCTTAAACACCTTCAGAAGAAGAGGAAAAGCAAACAGACTAGTAAAGGACATTTTAGCCTCATTTAATGCTATAAGCACATAGCAAATTCCCAGTGTTGATATAACACTTTTAGACTTAAAATCAAGTCCAACTGGACCTATTTAAACACTCTAGAGTGTAGTAGGACTGGGATTCACCAGGGACCAGACTGATATTATCACAATACCTAGGTGCTGATTTGATTTAGATTGCGATTTTATAAGTATCACAATTTTATAAATGCCAGTTTTATATTCTAATCTTTTAAGATTTTGTTACAATTCTAAAACTTATCAAATCATTTGCTCCTGTCACATAATCCTGTATTATGAATAGTATAGAGCGATTTTTGCGTCAGTGGGGTGATGCATGTGAATTTGCACACAAGAATCTCGATATGTAACTGAATCGGTTTTCACCCCATCTCTAGTAGGGAGTAAATTCAACACCAGAAACCGAGCTGTGCACTCACTGCTGTACAGTAATGTAATTTTTATTCATGTATATATTGTATGATTAGCAGTCATTTTGAGATGTTGTATGAAGAGCTGTGTGATGTCTGCGCAGAGGCTTGGTACGTTTGGGCCGCTGCGTTGTGGGGAGATGTACGCTCTGGATCGGCTGCTTAGGGAGACACGGGTCATGGAGCTCATTCGCCTGGCTGTCCAGGATACAGTGAAGAGTGAAGGCCAACCTGAGGAAGGTTAGCCTGTCTGAAAGCATTGCTGGGACAAAATGTAGCTTTTGGCTATTTTTATTTGGTGTTGTATGGTTAAAAAAAACAATGGGTTTCTTGCTCACTGTTAAAGCTTTCATATGTTACCGTCGTTTAAGAAGGTACCCTAGGTCATAGAGGTCTCCAAAAGTGTGTCTGTTAATACTCCAGCTAACACAGTTCAGATAAAAAAAAATTTGTATCTCACATTCCATCCATTTCACTGCTTATCAGAAATGCACAAGTTTAGTGTCTTTAAAAATGCTCTCTTACTGCTGAGCCAGACTATACTTGGCTGAATCGGATGTGACATCTGTATTTGTTTTCCATGGCACTGCTTTTGTAACTATAGCAACAGCGCTAACATACCCATTTTAGCTCTTAAAAACAAATGGCCCATGAATTATAGATCAGTCGTGTTTAACTTAAACAACACTAAACAGGGTAAAATGAAGGATGCCACAACAAAATAATTACATTCAATTTAATTAAAGTTTTCTTCATATAGTGCTTTTAACAATATGTTATGGCATAATATTTGTATCATTTTTAATTGTCCTAATGATCAAGCCTGGAGCAACAGTGGCAGGGAAAAACTCTCTGTGGTGACAATAATCAAATTAACACTCATATTTACACAAAAGAAGCTAAGTTTGTTGTTCACAGTTAGCAGCTAATGGCTAACTCAAACTTCTTAAGCTCTTAAAAAGAAAATATATAGATTTAACATATCTATATTTAACATATAGGTTTAAAATATTGAATATCAATGTGTTATTTTGTTTGTTTTTGGGAGAAAATCCTTAGGGAGAGTGGTTATTTATATGGTACAGCTATTGCAGCCAGTAAACCTGCTTGCTCTGTTTAAACACCCTGCAGAGGTCCATATTAGCCCTGTTTGTCTGGGACTAATTTTTTAGTTTACACAGTGTTCAGTGTAGACTGTAGCAATCTGTGCAGTTTCTTGGTGGCGTTTTTATAACTTCTCACTCATCTATTCAGTTCAGTTTTATTTGTATAGTGCTTTTAGCAATAGTTACTTTTGCAAAGCAGCTTTACAGAATTAAAAAATAATAGAAATTAATTAAGAAAGGAAAATAAATTAGTCTGAGCCTAAGCGATGGCAGCAAGGAAACGTTCCCAGAGATGACGAGAGGAACCAGATGCAAAAGGAAACCGATTGTCATTGGAATGCACCAAATAGTATGACCTTGTGGTATAATCCTGAAAGTTCAAGTAATACGAAAGGTGTTCAAGTTTATATAAAGTCCAAATTCACATCACAGAAACTGCCCACATCAGCCCAGTCCAAGGTCATCTTCGTGTTCATTAAATGGGACCGTCCTCAGTCACCACATGCATCCCATTTGTCCAGACAGGTGATATTACTCAGTATTAATTGCAAGAAGATTTTTCATGGAAAAACTAAATCTCTGGTACATCCTACCCCATACAATCCTTGAAGTCACTTGAAAAAGGACAACAGGCTCAGATTTATGATGTCACAGTCACCAGCTGTCAATCATTCAGACAGCAGTCCAATGTAAAATGTCACACATACTATAGGAACATTTCCAGTGTAAATAAAGTTTCTTGGTATTGAAAAGAGAAGATTTGGTGTTTGGCAACTAAAGAACATGTCTATGTAATGCTCAGCTCACAACACAAGTTTGTTAAAGCCAGATACACTCTTGTGACTCCTGGGCAGAGCTTAGTCCTGAGCTGTAGGAGGCTCTGTAACAAATGATCACCCTTTTTCCTGTAAAAATGATGGGCTCGTGCAAATCTGAGGCATTTTTAAGAAGAGGACAATTTCAAAGAAGAATTTCTTGAGAGCATAAGTTTTTCTCATGTTTTTTTTGCATGACACAACTGTGAGCCATGTGACTGTCCAAATTGATAAAAAAAATGATTTTTTTTTCATAATTGTTTCTCTTTATTACAGTATAAAATATGGATAAATTGTTCAGGTATGGTGAATCAGAACATAAGGACGAATGGATTTACATTTTGTGCTCATATCTGTTTTTTTTTCTGTTCTCTCTGTTTGGACATTGTGTGTGTTTGGGAGCAGTTGTTCCACAGTTAGAGCAGTGCCAGGGGGCTGTGTTGCTATGGAGGCATTGTATGGCTGGCTGTGGTGTGTTCAGCACCTCCACTGAGGCTTTCCTGCAGACATTGAACAACACTTATGCAGACAGAATACCAGAAAGAGGAGCCAGCTTTGCAGACACAGGTGTGTTTTAGTTGCTTCGTCATGTGCTTATAATAAATTACCAGCCAAGTGATGGTTTCCAAATCTAAAAAAAGCTTTGCAATGAATTATTATGTATGAAATGTTCTAAAAAGCCAGTTTGTATGGAAGGAATTTTGAGTATTAAATTAAAGTTTTTGCGTGTGAATTTTCTTACAAACACAAATCAGTTTAATACTTCACCTACTCACTCTTCATATACAGTATATTTATATCTGGGGCCCTTTTAATGTATACAGTATGATGTCACATAAACTGTGTCCCTTCCTTCCATTAGTATTTATGCGTCTAGTGGAGAGGATTCTGGAGAAAAAGCTGTCTAGACGATGTGGAAGTGCAGTTAAAGAGATTCTCACAGTTTTCCAGTTCTGGAGCTACTTAGAGGCTGAGGGTGTGAGTGAGCTGGAGACACACATCACCGAGCTTGCTGAGGAGGGTATGTTTTATTTGTGTCTGTTTTCTTCCCATGTGCAAACCAATTCATTTGCTGCTGTTGTCATTTGGCAGCAATCAATTGCCCGTTCGAAAACAATTTAGCTACCCTGAATTCAGATGCCTGCCACGCCCATCTTCTCATTATCACCTCATTTGCCTCTTCTCTCTCTTTTCACTTTCGCCTTCTCCCTCTAATCCGCTCACACAACCCCCCCCCCCCCCCGATCCATTTTCCCTCCCCCTCTGGTTTTGGCTGCAGTCTGGTTGGTGCAGTGCCTGCAGTCTGGTGATCAAGATGTGCTGCTGAAAGCTCTGAAAAAGCCTCCGGAGTGCAGTCTGAAGCGTGAGGGCCTGCGCGCCGTCAGCGTACTTCTCAGTGATCCACGGGGGAAGGTGTGCAGCAGTGCCAGTTCTCTGTTACGCAACCTTGCAGAGCAGCCACGCCACAGAGAGAGGGTACGCCAGGGGAATGGGCTCATTTTGGCATGAAATGTAAACTTAAAGGTTGTTATTAAGGGCCTTGTTTTTCATAAGGATTATTTCTAATACACTTGCATATGAGCAGTATGAACACAACAATTTAATTGAAATAATTAATATGAAATATGTAATGTAAATGCTGTATTCTGAGGTTTTAACGTATTTTTGTACATTTCAGGGGTTACGTTTTATTTTATTGATTGACTGCATTTTTTTTCTTTCTGGAAATGAGTATTTTCCAATAGAATATTTCATGCGCGAAATAATTAAAAAAAATTCTATGAATGGGTTTAATAATCTTATTTAATAAGGTGTTTTGTAAGTTGTTTTGTAGTTACAAAACAACTTGCGTCTGTTCTTCGTCAATAAACAGACACCTACTTATACTATGTTTACTAGGAGTAAAGAAAATGAAAAATAAATTAGTACATCAGTTAGATTACATTGATTCAAATAAACATTTAGTTTTTTAAAACTTGTAACTAAACATGAAAACACATATTAATATCTCTTAAGCTTGTTTACAATATAGGACCAACATTAAAATGCTAAATATTAAGCACAGTATTAGGTAGGTTCCCCTTGTGCCACCAGGGCAGCTCTGGCCCATCAGACCTCTTGGGGAGTACTGTCAGTGTATCCTTTGGGTGTTGCAGGGTGGGGTCTCCATGGAACTTGATTGTTCGAAGCATCACATTTCGAGGCTGGGTCAGCAGCCTTGGACATGATGGCCAATCGGAGTAAGTTGATTAATGACAGTTCTGTGTATTGGCAGCCCAGTCTGTCCAAACAGCACTGGTTGTCTTAGGATGATGATTGAAAAAAATCTTCTTTTCCCTAAGCTCTTAAATGGTCACTAATTAAGAAAAAAAAAAAAAAAACACTAACTAACTACTAACATGAGGTTGTTTTCTGACAGCATATACAAAGCTGAAATGGATGTCTGTCTTTTTGACGTTATTGGAAGCATTTATATCTCAGAATAAAAAATAATTACATTTTGAAAATTTAACTTAAATGGAAATATACTCAAACCTTTTATATGGTGAATACAATAAAATTCTCAGAAATATGTACAAAGCTTTGAAAGAAACAAACCACAGGCTTATGGTTATGTTGCCACCTGCTTGCTACACCACCAGACCTCAAAGAATCCACATTCATCTTTTACCTGCTCGGGTTTTTATTTATGTTGAATCATATGTTCATTTATTATGTGTGTTTTAGGCGCTTGTAAGTTGTCTAGAGCTGCTAGAGGACGAAAGTCTTGAGACCCGCGTGTGTGGGTGTAAAGCACTCGCATGTCTAAAGGTCAGTATCATTATCTGTACTGTGGTATATTTCTTTACAGCTTCAAAACGGCAGTTTCTGGCCAAATTTTCATAGTTTTGCATTTGACATTGGGTCTTTTTAACTAAACTTTTATCTGTTCTTAATTTATAACTTTTAACTTTTATAATACCAGGTTATTTTATAACATGAATAGATAATGTTTAATTGGTTCTCTCAAACGTTTATTTTTTATAATTAAATTATATATTTAGCTCCATTTGTATTTATAATACAAAGTGACTATGACTATTGACCACTTTGAGAAGCACTTATGTGTAGCACATATTGCAAAAATTTAATGCATTTTAAAATGACCAGAAGTGAAGATTTGACAATATGACACATACATTATATATAAATCATAGTATTTGTCAACACTTTATTTATTAGTTGAATGTGTATGTTATATATATATAGTAAAAATGATTGCATTTCTATGCCAGGCTAAAGAGAGCATTGAGCAGCTGGTGTACTTGTGCCGCACAGACAAGGAGGATGTAAGAGAAGCCGCCAAACAAGCTCTGCTGGTGCTGGGTAAGTTAAAACACCAGTGTTTACAGAAATATCCATTTGAAAAAAATTGGGAAAAAACTTGCAAAAAAATCTGATGAATAAATAAATGAATGAACAGCCTTAAGATAACACAAATCAACTCTGGAAGAAAAAAAAACGTTTCAGTCGTTAGCAGCTGTTTGATTGTTGTTTGCACTGTGTTTGCAGGTGAGGAGGGGAAGATGGCCCATCGGCATGTGGAACAAGATGGAGTCTCTCGACTTTTTGCACCTGGCAGCATGGCCAGCACTGCATTTTAAGCCTCGTCAACCTGCAGAGACTATAGACAAAGTGTCTCCTGTGTACACAGACTTGTATTCCTGCCAACTAAGGACACATGATCAAATATGGATCACACTGTCGAAGTGCAAATAAAGACCCAAATCACCTTGTTGGAAAGAGTGACTGCAGACGTTTCAAATGATCACTGGATGAGTGAATCTGATTGTTAAGCTACAACTTAAGTCCAGTGATACAATGGAAGAAAGAAGGTGAACAAGCATAGAAGAAATGGGCTTCAGTGTTTTGCTGCCTTGCCCTGTGGTTTTTGCCTTCACAGTTCACAAAGGCTGGACTCGGATGAGTTCATACTGCTTGCATGGACAATTTTTACATGGCTTCATGCCTACTGACACGGACAGGGGAATGAAAAGTGTTACTTTCACATGACTTATTTAACATGGGTGGACTTTTTAATCTGATGAGCATTTACTGAAGCTTGTTTGTGTGTTTGTCTGGTATAAGTGGGACAGAGTTCAGGTGGTAAGAGTCAGTGTACAAGTTTCCAATGAGTTTCGGTATATCTGCCATCATTCCATACTGTCACTATATATGCTTTACTGATACAGCAGTAATTTGTGTACATGTTTTAGTTGTCTTGTATTTTTTTTCTTTTAAAAACAAACATGTTTACACTCGAAAGCAAATGTAGGCCTGCTTTGAGTGCTAATGACTCCTAAAACCTTCATGTTGCACTTCCTAAGACTCGAGTCAACGGCATTGTATCTGAGGGGGATATCTGCTGTAAGAGGGGCTATTTTATTCATATATACAAATATTATTAGTATTAGTAAAATGAAAGTATATGGGCTATGATGGACTAGTGCGTGTAATATTTAGACCAAGCTCATTGTATACTGAACAGAAATCCAGAGCTTGCTGCTAGACACAAAGGTTCAGTGCAGGAATCTCGGTTATAATTTACGAAGCTCTTCGGTCGAGTGTATGTTAAGATTTTGGAAGAAGAGAAAGCCTCCTCAATGTACAAGTGCCTCAAATGACTGGGGAGTGTGTTTTAGGACAAGTAGACTTTTATTTAAAGTGAAAAATAGCAGTTGATGACAAACTGTAATACAGATTTAATTATATTTTTCTTTAAAGACACATTGTGCAGCATTGATTTTTTTTTTAATAAGAAATTTTTATTGTTTAAAAAAGATCTTACCAAGTGCAAAAAGAATATTAAAATAAAAAACAAAAAAGTTGCATACTGTGCTTGAATAAATAAACATCCAATTAGCATATTAAACAGTTATATAAAATGATCACATTTTGTTAAACATTTTGTAAGATATTTGGTTTTGTAAAGTAATATATAATAATGAAATAGAATCTATGAATAATGTATAGAATTTAATGCTTCAAATAAAGGCTATCTATGATTGAGTATAATTCTGAGCAGGCGCAGTCTAATGGCACGCGCGCGCGCACTCAGTGAAATCCGTTGGAGCATAACGCATGAAATTTAAAAGTGCTAGCGCCCCTTTTGGCCAATCGGCACAGCGCTGTGTTTACACCCCTCCCTCCTCCCCGTCGCCACCGCCCCCCTGTGTGCCGCGCATGCGCAGCAACCGACTCGGGCCGCCATTTTGTGCGGAGCCTACTCTGCAAAAGCGGGAGAGGATTAAAACCAGCGAAGGGGAAGCACGCAGTTGTACGTCGCCTCGTACTAAAGGAAGAGCGGACCGCGGGCCTCGTGTCGGATTCAACGAGAGGATAAACGAGCAAAAGCAGGTAAAATAGAGCCACTTTTCCGACAGGGGGGAGTTTTGCAGGATCTTTAATCGGCCTCTAGGTGTCACGATGGGGCTCCTGGTCCAGGCGGCTGGCGGGGGGTGTTTGTCTCCCTCTATCGTTATCGAAAATTTAGCAAAAAACACTTATAACCCAGAAGTTCGGGGTTATGCCCGATTATTAAGTGCTATTGAACGTATATTAGATGGCATTTTGGCAAGATGCTTCATTTTAACACTACGATGTTTGCTCCCCACTTTAGGCCAGGCGTCCATTTTCTTTTTCTTCTCTTTGTTTCCGTGACAAAAACCCGCCGTTTCTAGATGGAGCAATAGCTTAGCCAACAAGCTAATACTACCTCTAAACATCGATAGTTTTTAGTTTTGTAATACCACAAACACCACAGATACGTCAACAATAAATCATTTGAAGTGCACTTTCTTCTATTTTGGTCATTTTTTGTCCGAGCGGCGATAACAAACAGGCTAAGCCGTTAGCTAACAGCTAGCTAGCAGTTTGTTGGCGCCCCTCCTCAACCGCAATTCAAACCCGCTCAGCCCTTCCTGGCCCATTGCTTAGCGCGCGCACATACACTCACGCAGCCCGGTGATCTGCACTACTAAAACGTCCAACACGATGATCTTGATCTGTAGCTTCCCCCTCGTCGTCTGTCCTCGAAATACGTTGTGTGTTGAGCAAAGTTAAATGCCGGGATCGTTAGCTAGCTTGCGGTTGTTTGCTAGCCAGCTTGTTGCGCAGATGAAAATCGGACGAGGAAGACGCGACGCTCAGTGAAGCCGACTGCTGATTTTAGGTGACTCTACACATCGTGCTTCCTCGGAGTCTTAGCTAACAGTTTTTCCCCCAAGCTCAAGTGCATCTTACAATTCAGTGATCGTTGATCCCAGTGGAGTGCTGTATATGTTCATTGACCGCTCGCTTATTGAGACACTGGCCACCTCGAGCAACAGACGACTGAGGGGATAAAACTGTCGAGAGCTCCCTCTACAACCCGGCTGGTAGCGGTACAAAAACGCTGTTAATCAGCTCAGAATGCCCTCTTGCTGTAGTGGAAAATCTTTCAGCATAACTCAGTGTCTGAATAGTTGATTAGTGCTTGTGCTTCTACATCAATCAGTAATTTTGGGCGTTTTCACGAAGCCCAGCTTTTTGACGAGTTCATTAGTAATATCAGGAAATGAGAGAGTCATAGCAAGGGGACGTGATGCACATCAAGTGTTTCTTAAGTACAAACTGACAAAGTAACATAGTTTTGAGCAAAAGTTGCACATGGTGTGTGATGCGTCAGTTCCGAAACTAGCAAATACCAAACGATGGGAGATAAAACACCTGTTAACGGCTTATTTTCTTATTGTGGTTTGATATAATTTTGATGCTGGTAAAATGGAAAGGCTGTACGAGAAAACTAACCAACAGCGCATCCTGTTTAAACTTCATGTTGCATTTAAAGCTCTTTTTCTTAACCACGTCTCGATCTTAATCTGTATTTTGTTACAAGAGGGAAGGTCAGAGTTAGTGCAGAGAATTGAACAGATGGGAGAATGGAGAGACAAAGTTCCCCTTATTGGTCCAGGTAACCCTGGCAAGTCAATGAATTGTACCATTACACAGAAATGTAAGTCTAATCTACAGAGAGTTGATGATTTCTTGGGTAATTTTGTGTGCATTTGTTTTACGTTCCTTGAACATGTATGTATGTTAAATACATCACACGTCAGGAGTGTTTTAAGTATATAAGATCAGGGGCTTGATAGACAAGCACACAACATGATGTCTTTAAAATAATCTCTCTAATAAATCCGAATCCATGCTCTGCCTTCTGTTAAAGGTTGTACCCATGGAAGGGGGACAGACTGAAGCCGTAGTGGATGAGACGGGGGACACTTTCAAAGCAAAGGATTGTAAGACATATCAACGACGACGTGAGGATGACGAAGTTGAAGCCGAGCTGCTACAGGCTGCTGGTCTAGAGGCAGTAGAGCAACCCATAGCCGAGGGTGAGGTGACGGGTACTGTGGTCGATGCACAGCAGCAGCTGGTTGAAGGTGTGGTGAGCGTAAATAGTGGTGTAGAAATGATGGTCATGGACTCGCTGGACCCAGCCTTATTGCAAATGAAGACAGAAGTGATGGAGGGTACCATGACCACTGGTGTGAGTGTAGCTGGGGCTGCACATGAGGCCACAGTCACCACGGTGGATGACACACAGATCATCACACTGCAGGTGGTCAATATGGAGGAACAACAATTGGGCCTGGGTGAACTGCAACTCGTTCAGGTGCCTGTTTCAGCTGTGCCTGTAACTGCCACCACTGTAGAAGAGCTGCAGGGAACACTGGTGGATGCTACTGCCATGCCCAAAGATGGAGAGCCTGTCATCTGTCATACGCTGCCTCTCCCAGAGGGCTTCCAGGTTAGTCATTAATGTAGTAAAAAAAAAAAAGTTTATTTTCTATGTAGGGGATCTGTTTTCATGAGGACTTGTGCCCATAGGTTGTGAAAGTAGGTGCCAACGGAGAAGTCGAGACTGTAGAGCAAGATGAGCTTCATGCTCATGAGGAGCAGTCTATGCAGCAACCAGAAGATGAGGAGATTCCTGAACCCCAGAATGATGACCCCACTTGGGCCAAGGACCCCGACTACACACCTCCCGCCAAAAAGACCAAAAAGACAAAGAAAAGCAAGCTGCGCTACAACACTGAAGGCGAGAAAGATATGGATGTGTCTGTTTACGACTTTGAAGAGGAGCAACAAGAAGGTCTGCTCTCGGAGGTTAATGCAGAGAAGGTTGTGGGCAACATGAAACCTCCAAAGCCAACCAAAATCAAGAAGAAGGGTAAGTCTGTGCAGCAGCTGAAATATGTTGCTGTTACTTTTATGAATATAAATGACTCCCTAAAGCCCAGGGCAAATTCAATGTTTTTGCCGAATTTTTGCAATCTGTATGTTTGTCCAGGTGTGAAGAAGACATTCCAGTGTGAGTTGTGTAGCTACACCTGCCCAAGACGCTCCAACCTTGATCGTCACATGAAGAGTCACACAGATGAGAGGCCACACAAATGCCACTTGTGTGGACGTGCCTTCAGGACAGTCACCCTGTTGAGGAACCATCTCAACACGCACACAGGTGTTTGTCTCCTTTCGCACACATGTCTGCTATTATCGTCTAGGCCCGTGATTACAATCTCAATTTTCCCCCCTTCTTTTTGGACAGGCACAAGACCCCACAAATGTACCGATTGTGATATGGCTTTTGTGACTAGCGGTGAGCTTGTGCGACACCGTCGCTATAAACACACCCATGAGAAACCTTTCAAGTGTTCCATGTGCGACTATGCTAGTGTGGAGGTATGTAAAATCTTTATAAATTTTTTTTTCTTCGTTTTTATACAGGAAATATGGGCAGAGACGATGCATTTCATGTTGTTCCATCGTAATGATGGGTTGTGATGTTCTGGCAGTGGCTTCAACAAATAATTATTTTCGCCCATTTTATATTTTAAATGCTTATTTGGGATTTTAGTCTTTTAGTTTATATAATGTATATATTTTTTACTTTCTTTTGTAAACCAGGTCAGCAAGCTGAAGAGACATATTCGCTCTCATACTGGAGAGCGTCCATTCCAGTGCAGCCTGTGCAGCTATGCCAGCAGAGACACCTACAAGCTTAAGAGACACATGAGAACCCACTCAGGTTTGACCTCTATCATTCCAGCCCTCCGATTTCTTGGCAGTACATCATGCATGAGTTGAAACAAATTATTGATTAATGCTTTAAACTGAATAAAAAAAAAATCTAAAACTTCATCCCTCAATTGTGTGATCAGGGGAGAAGCCGTACGAGTGCTACATCTGTCATGCACGTTTCACCCAGAGCGGCACTATGAAGATGCACATTCTGCAGAAGCATACTGAGAATGTGGCCAAGTTTCACTGCCCCCACTGTGACACTGTCATTGCTCGAAAGAGTGATTTGGGTAAGATTGTCCCCTATCTACTATCTTACACCACACATGGGGAAATGATGTGTGGCTTTATGTTCTTGTGAATAATACGTCATCTGTGATGTCTCAGGTGTGCATCTGCGTAAGCAGCATTCCTACATCGAGCAAGGCAGGAAGTGCCGTTACTGTGAGGCTGTGTTTCATGAGCGCTACGCCCTTATCCAGCACCAGAAGTCCCATAAGAATGAGAAACGGTTCAAGTGTGACCAGTGTGACTATGCTTGCCGACAGGTCAGCCATCTCAAAAAGTGTTCTTATATTAATAGTCAAGTAGTTTGTATGTTGAACATCTGGTATCATTATGCAATTATTTTATTTCTGTCTAATTTATATTGAGGAGAACTAAGTAAAAAAAATAATAAAAAATTTGTCTTTTCAGGAGCGCCACATGGTGATGCATAAGCGCACACACACTGGGGAAAAGCCATATGGCTGCAGCCACTGTGAGAAAACCTTCAGACAGAAACAACTTCTGGACATGCATTTTCGTCGCTACCATGACCCCAACTTTGTTCCCACTTCCTTTGTGTGCACCAAGTGTAGCAAGACCTTCACACGCAGGGTATGCAAAAAGCTTTATTACTTGCATGCTCCATATTTTACAAAAAGGATGTTTCCTAACATGTTTCTTTAAAAATAAATGAAACAGAACACCATGGCGAGGCATGCTGAGAACTGTTCTGGAATGGAAGGTGGTGATGGAGAAAATGGTACTCCGACCAAGAGAGGCCGCGGTGGCAGAAAGAGAAAGATGCGCTCCAGGAAGGATGATGACGACAGTGGTGAGTGACTGGACTCTGGTAATAGTTTGCTCAACCAAGACTTAAATCCATTGTCACTGTGAATTAAAGTTTATTTTGCCTGATTTTCCTCCTATGTTAGATGAACATGGAGAGCCTGACTTGGATGACATTGATGAGGAGGATGAGGAAGAAGAGGATATTCTTGATGATGTGGAGATGGAGGTGGAACAAGCTCCACCAACCATTCCTGTCCCTGCACCTGCAGAGCCACCTGTCAAGAGGAAACGTGGCCGACCTCCCAAGAACCCTCCCAAAGCTTCCCCTGCTAAGAACACAGCCATTGCACCCACTGGTAATTAATATGCCTCTTTATTAAATGATCCCTAGTGATATGACCTGAAGGGCACATTTCGGCCAGAACATCTTGGCTATAATTGGCATAACTGACATCCCTTTTGCCTGGTTCACCTCATACCTCTCTGACTGTACGCAGTTTGTGCAAAAATTCCGTTCTAAGCCTCTCCCAGTCAGCTGTGGTGTTCCCCAAGCTTCTGTCTTTGGCCTACACCGGTTCCTCATCTACCTCCTCCCTCTTGGCAACATCTTTAGAAAAATTAGGTTTCATTTTCATTGTTATTCAGATGATACACAACTTTATATTTCCACAAAGCCTGACTCTGCTCTTCTACCCTCCTGTCTCACAAACTGCTTAAATGATATAAGCGCATTGTTTTTATGCAATTTTCTCAAACCTAACCGCAATAAGATAGAGGTCCTCCTCATAGGATCAAAATCTACCTTATCCAAGTGAACAGTTTCTCACTCTGTATTGATGGTTACTCAGTTTCTCCCTCTTCACAGGTTAAACATTTCTCATCTTCGACCGTTCCTCACCTCACACATTTCTGCCACTCTCATTCATGCACTGGTCACCTCCTGTATTGATTACTGTAGTTCACTTTTAACTGGCATACCGCAAACTCCTACATAAACTCCAACTTATCCAGAACTCTGCTGCCCATATCATAATCCAATCACTTTTAATTCATTACATAACCCCCACCCTTCAACAACCCCACTGGCTCTCCATCAAAAACCGTATAGAGTTTTAAAAGTGAAGAGGAGAATTTTAAGCAATCTTGCTCCCCCTTACATATCGGAGCTCGTTCAGTTCTACACCATCTACCATCACTTTTGCAAAGTGTTTCATGATTTTGGCTTGTGAAGTAAAACATTTTTTATTATTTTTTTTACAACTGAATAAAATTGTTTTTGCAGCTACTGCCATTATCCAGGTGGAGGATGAGGGAACAGGAGCCATTGAGAACATCATAGTAAAGAAGGAGCAGGATGGCATGGATTCTTCAGTGGTGGCATCATCAGAGCCCGTGGTGGAGGAGATTGAAGCCTCTGAAGGAGGAGTGGAGGCAGAACAACTCTCCGTCCCTGAGGCCGCACCTAATGGGGACCTCACCCCTGAGATGATCCTCAGCATGATGGACCGGTGATGTGCTCTCCCAGGCCTAATATCCACACGCTCATGTGCGTCCTCCCCCATGCTGTCACCTCCCTGCCTCACAGAACACAGTCAAACTTATTTCTGCTGTGTTCTCCTTCAGTTTCTGATCTCTGGAATGAAATATCCAATGTTCCTTTTTCACTCTTAATCTTCACTTTAATTTTTATTTTCTTGTTACATGCTTTTGACTCATGATGTCTACTGTGCATGATGCTTTTTTTTTTTTTTTTTTACATTGAGTTATTAGTCTGATTATCTTCCCATGTATACCATCTAGTGTGTGGCGGCGGTTTGCAGAGGTGCTTATGTGCGAATCCTGTGACTGTAATTGGTTCCTCATATTTACTGTAGTGAACTGAGCATTTAGATTTTTATTTTATTTTTTTGCTTAATTAACATGCCAATATTTTTTCAGCATCTTATCTTGCATTACCATGGCAATATTTGAAAAGTAAAACTTAGTGGCCCTGTTCAAGGCTTGATATTTAGACTTTCACTGTTGTAGAATATTTTATCCAACAGATACCCTTTTAACATCTGACACACATGGCAACTTTTTATTCTTTGTTGCATTTCTTTTTGATTTCACCGATTACAGTTGAGAGTAGGTTAGGAATATAGCCATGCAGTAGTATGGCCTGGGAGGATTTCCATCTTTCACGTTTGAAATAACTAAAAATCTGAGCTTGATAACATTGTACAAAAGAGGAGTAATCTTTGCTGGTCTTGCGTGTAAATACGTTTTTTATTTTTGTTTTACTATGAACATTTTAATCTTTTTCAAGTGAATTGACAACCTTGAATGCTGACGAGATGACATTTTAAACAGCAGTCATTTGAAACCATGCTCCTGAAGAATTTTAAATCTTGACAAGGGTGTAATAGCATAAGATCATGTAAACGCCCCATTCCCTTTTTCCTTAGCCTTGTACAGCTTCTAATGTTACCTAGGTTTGTGTTTTCAGCTTTTCAGGGAGGGAATTAGATATTCTCCTATATGATTAATTAAGGTGGGATGGTAAGAGTCTATAGCTTGTTTCTGTCGGCATGCGTTTCCATGTTGGTTTTGAAACATAAAAGGGTGAGCATAAGAGTGGGGGTGTCATGTAATTGTATGACCAGGGTTTAGATCCTGATGCTGTAAGGGAAGGGGGGGGAAAGACGCAGAGGGAATATTAAGTCGGCTGATGTTAGAGGAGCGGAAAGTTCTATGAATTGGTACAGGCTATACCCCAACTCATAGATTGAGTATGACTGCTGATGTGCAGCTGAGTTGTTTAACAACGGAGCAGAAAAAGGTCTCTGCCCATAGCAACTTTCTCACATTTGTGTTCACATACAGTCCACAGAGCTTAAGCTTGCTAAAGCCATTTTGCTGCATTCTGTTCCTGAAGAATTGAGTGCATAGAGTTAGTTTGTGAGTTCACATTTAGAAGGACTGTTATTTTCCAGATTCCAAATGTTTTCCTTACTTGTACTTTTTTTTTTTTTTGTTAAGCTCTTAATTTTTTATTTTAGATTGATGCCTTTTTTTCTTCCTTTTTTGTACCTAGCTGTAACTGTGTGAATTTTACAGTGGTCAGAAAACCAACATATAAAGACATTTATTATGGCTGGGTGGGGCTTTGTGGGACTAGGAAAAATGTGGAGAATGTATTGCTGTACAGCTAATAAAATAATATTGTCCTATTTTCATGTGAAGAGTTTTTTTCTCTTGTGTTTAAAATCTGTTTCACTGCAGTGAATTAAGCAAGTCTGTCCATGAAGAGGTTAAGCAAATCAAAGCAGTGTTTGGTTATATAAAACTTCTATAACAATAAGAACATATGAGTTAACTAATAATTGCAGTGAAAACTAAGTAAATGATTATAATATCTGTTCCTGCAACTTTGTTCATGTGAAATTTAATTGCACACTCAAGTAAAAAAAAGTACATCACCAGCTGTTGAGTTTTGGAAGAAACAAAAAATTTTACGTTACTTTGAAGTGTGGATTGAATGTGTGAGCCTGGGTTTATTAAGTACATTTCAATTGCACACTCATAATTGTGTAAGAAAAAAAAAAGGTGCAGCACCATCTGTTGAAGTTTGAGATTAACAAAAAATTTTCTTATCTAATCTATTTATTTGATCGGGCATTTTAAATCTTCTCTTCCTGTAGGCCGATTACGATGAAACAACACATATCTTACCACAAGCTCAGGCAAATACACCATTGAAAACCCCATTAAAATTCTGTCAGTAATTTGTATGTGATACGTGCACAAACAAAAATTCCAAAAACCGTTTTGATGTGTTCTGTTACTCATCTTGCCCCCCCCCCCCCCCTAATTTTTTTTCATGTACTGACTTAAAATAGAGTGGCATGGTGGTGTGGTGGTTAGCACTGTTGCCTTGTATCTCCAGGGTCCAGGTTCGATTCCTGTCTGTGTACTGTAGTACTCGTATATCAAAACCTTGCTCATTTAACAAGTTAAAATATATTCAAAGATTTTGCTTGTCTGAAAAAGAAAAAATCAAGGTTTGAGAATGGCCAAGTCCAGACCTTATGAGAGCTATGTTTAAGTGAATGCCCATAACCCTCAATGAACTGAAGCAATATTGTAAAGAAGAATGGACCAAGATTGCAAGATGTGCAGACTGATAAAGAGGAAACGATTACTTTAAGGTATTGCTGCTAAAGGTGGATCTGTTGAATCATTGATCAATTATTATTTTTATTTTTTTTAAATACAAAACATTTGTATGAGTTTTGCTCATTTAACTAAAAACTAAAACCTTCTTTTGTAATTTTTTTTCATCTGTTTGTTAAAAATAACTCAGAAAGAATCAGGCATATTGGTTTTGTCAACTGAATATCATCTACCTTTCAGAAGAAACTAGCAAGCAAGCAAGTCAATGGGTATTTTTCTCTGTTCCACCAGGGGGCGATATTGTAAAAACTTTTGAAAAACTTTTTTGTAGAGAATGGATGGAAAGGTAATCTCATCAGCCACACTTTGATTAATATTTAATGCAATAAACATATGTATAAATAACACGTCATATTTAACCAATTTCAATTCTAAACTACATACACACCAAACAGTAATACTGTAACTCAAGTCAATGAGCAGATCCCGAGCAAATGGAAAGTACCTGACATGGTTATTTCATATAAATAAATGAGAATGTATTTGAATCAAATCCAGAATCTAAAAATGATGTTGTTGTCTTATTTAGTTTCAAACTTATTGAAGATTCAGGTGTTTGATCTTTTATGTAAGAATGAAAGATGCAGTTGTACTTGATGCAGTTAGAATGTTAGATGTTTTACTGTAAGCATTGTTATCTGAAATGCTTGCAGAAGCACTTTAAGAGCACATGTGTCACATTTGTGTAATACGCACCCTTATGTAGTGTAAGCTTAAAGTTGTCACTTCCTGCCTCAGAACCTGTGGTTTTTGTACCATCAGCATGAATCACAGTGCAGGATGTGACTGTGTATGTGTGTATTTTACCTGCACTTTGTAAGATCTGCCGTTGCTGGCCTCTCGTGCACCCTGTTCATGCACACAGAGCAGATTAGGGTGTGATGGCGTCTCCGACAGAGGTTCCCTTCTGCCTGAAAGGTATTCAGCTTTATTGTTGCTTTAACCTTTTTAAAAAAAATATTATTATGATTATTATTATTGTTGTTATTTTTTGTCATAGTAAAATATATTTTATCTAGACATGGGGATTGTGTGACTCTGATGTTGCATCAGTTCTTTGGTGGTGCACTGAGTTCACCCATCACCCATCCTTTTTTGTTGTTGTTGTTCCTGTTTATTTAATAAAGCCAGTTATTAAAGTATTTGTCTTTTGCTCTAAAAAAGTGACGTGTGTGTATCTATCTGTCAGATGGCATTATCCAGTTCCTGAAACCTCAGAGGGTCCAGCTCATGAGGTTTGTGCAGCTCAACCAGTCCAGGGATCGGGCAGAAGGCAGAGTCCTTGTAAGTCTACATTTAATATTCAACAGTGTGATAATGTTTATGGATTATGTCCATTTTTGCAAGTTCAGCTTGGTTTAATTTCCAAGAACAGATTAATGTTTGCTTTTGTTCTGTGTTATTTTGATACAATCCCTGTCAATGTATTCTATAATCTGTGTTGTGCAAATATAGACTATCTGATAGTTAACAAGTGTGTTTTCAATGTATTTTTTATGTTTACTTAATGCATTTGAATGTTACATATATTAGGTCTCACGTGCCCTTAGTAGTGTAAAAAGTTTTTTGCCGCTCTGTTTTAGCAAGCATGCTAAAGCAAGCAGGCTAACGGCTAATGGTGCAATGTTTCAACATCCATTCATTGAGTTAATTAAATTATGTTAACCTTAGAGCTTTTATTCCTAGGACATATCCGTAAATTGGAAGAGGGCATCCTGTCAGCTATTGCTTTTCACAGTTGGACTAGTGTTTTTCACAAAGGCTTTATGATATACAGCCAGGAGTTCACAATTTCGGTTGTTTATTTTTAGTCACCTAATGACAGTGACAATGATATAGACATGATAGTTGCTGTGTAGTTATTTATTATGATTGGAACACAATGAAACACAATGAAAGTTGTAGATACAGTACAAGAGATATAGGTATAATGAGTTCAACGTCACCTCCTTGAACTTATATACATATATACTTTATATACATGACATTACATATATATCATATACATAACGTTATACGTCTTAGAGATTGGACATCATGAATCTACACAAAATAACTAATAATAGTGAAGTTCTGGATAAATATGATTCAGGGTTTGCTTATAAAAAAATGACGTAATCAGTTGTGTTTGGGCAAGGAGGGGTTATTCCAAGAAGTAAAACCAAGGGTAACTCTCTGAAGGAACCTGTTGAGAGAAATCCATAGTGAGAACACTCTTAAAATCTTTTTTTTTTTTTTTTTTAAAGGTCAGATTTTATGAGATTAAAATGTGATCAAAATGTTTTGGCTTTGGCACAAAGCGCTGTGTTTGCTAGAAACCTAACACCACTCGTCAGCATCTCTTCAGTGAAGCATGGTGGTGGTAGCATCATGTTGTCTAGGATGTAACCAAACCTGTTTCAGGGTGGAGATCACCTTGGATTACCTGGGGTAAAGTCACAAACTACAGTATGTGAGAAACAAACCTAAGAAAAATTACTTTGACTTTTTTCTAACAAGCTAGAAATACTTGTGAATTGAATATTGTTAGCTATCAGTAGCTAATAACAGATCGGGAAAAAAAATCCCCTGTTATGCTTCCAAATGGTAAACATTAATTTTTTGCTAGTTAGTTATACCACTGTTGCGTTGTAGAGAATTTTTCATCAGCAATGGCTGGGAATGTAGACAGGACTGAGGGTAAGATACATGGAGCCAATCCTATTAGAAACCCAGTTAGCTCTGACAACAGATCTGAACGACAAGACCCAATAATAGCTGAAAGGTCATGAAAGTTGCACCAAATGCAGAGAATCTGCAGAAAATGCAGGCAAGTGTATTTTTCAGTTGTGCTGTTGCTGAGCTGAACTTGCTGTATTCCACCAGCAGATGGCACAACTGTCCAAACACTCTCTCTCTCTCTCTCTCTCTCTCTCTGACAGGTAATGACACAGTGGAGAGCTACTGTCTTCCACAACAAGCACCCAGTAAAGGTGAGTGATACAGAGCAATAACAACAGCAATGCTAACACTGAATCCCATGTTTAAGACGAACAAACAAACCAAACCTTAAAGTTATTTTTTAGCCTCAAATCATGAAACATTGTGATTAATACATGTAAAAAAAAATAAAAAAAAACTTTAGAAAATGCCTTAGAAAAACATTTTGTGTACAGTAGAAAATTTTGGCTGTACATATTCAAGGTATGACTGTTGTGCCTGTTTTTAAATAATCTTACACAGCGCTGGAGTTTTTGGGGCAGTGGTGCAGTAGGTAACATTGCTGCGTCACAGCTCCAGGGTTTCTGTTGACTTTCTCCCTGTGTCAAGGGGGGTTCAACTGGGACCTTCAGTATTTTCCTACCTCCTAAAAACACACCAGTAAGTTTATTGTCTGAGGGAATTCGCCCCTAGATGTGAATGTGTGTTCTGGGTTAGGCTTCGAATCCACCGTGACCCTGATCAGGGTAAAATGGTTACTGAAAGCGAGTGTATGAGTAAGTTTTTTATTTCTGTTTGAATAAGTATTTGCAGCTGATAATTTTTAGGATTGCCTGCATGGTGTCTGAACATAAAAACAACAGCATGAAAATAGGTATACACATGAACTGCAGCAGATGCTTAGCATAACCTCCCAACCAATTCTAAAACTAAACAATACTTTAGATAACTAACTGATACTGTTTTAATGACATGCCTCAATTGTTATTCTTTATTGGTAGTGACTTATTTATGCTATACTATATGCATGAACAGTTTCACATCAAAACAAGATAAAAGCTGTTGAATTTCACTCATTATGGCGGATTGTTGTCTGCAGATACACATGGTTGTTTATGGCAACTTTTAATTTAAAAAAATTGAAAATCACAATATATTTTTTATTTAAAAGCTTTGAACTTTCACTGGCACTGGTTTGCTACATGTTGGAGCCATGATGCACTTCATTATTCACTAACATAGTAACTATGAAAGAAATTAAGCAAAGAGATAAGACTTCAACAGTGTGTGATTCTTTTTTTTGTACATGACAAATAAGATGCACATTTTGTGTGCAGGAAGCCGTGGCGTTGGTTCTGTATGCTTTGCCCCTTTTTTCCGTCAGGATTCCTGAACTCTAGTATAACCCTGGTTACCACAGACATACTGTATATGCTCAGTCTGACATTGTATCATGCATCCCTGTACCCTGTACCGTGATAAGGTGCTGTGTTCACAAACTGAAGTGAAACTGAAACTGGGCGGGGAGAAGGCTGATGAAGCATTGTACACTATTCATTGTTTTTAATGTTTCTCCTGATCTTTCTTTTTTCTTTTTCAACAATATCCTTATTGATTTTAAACAGGGAAACAGAGTAAACATGTAGTGCAGGGGTGTCCAAATCCAGTCCTGGAGGGCCAGTGTCCAACACAGTTTGGTGCTTCTTCTTCTCAAACACAGCTGATTTAACTAATCTGTTAATTACTAGGTTCAGTGGGTGTGTTTAGGTGTTGGTGAATTACAAACTGTGCTGGTCACTGGCCCTCCAGGACT